>VYZT01026508.1:27863-100367 GCA_013400735.1 Pomatostomus ruficeps
GGCGGGGCCGGGGGCGCGGAGCATCTCCATGGTCCTGAAACCGCATCCTGGCCCCGTCCTGCCGCGGCTTCTGGGCTCCTGGGCAGGGACCATCGTCCCCGAGAGACGCACCAGTCCATGAGAACTGGAAAGGCATGAGGCTCCCGCATCACCCCAGGTGCGTGAGTCGCTTAAAGCCTGGCGACAGAAACCAGAGAGGCCCGGAGCTGCAGCTGTCGCTGTGTGTGCCTGCGGCAGGGCCCCGGCAGCTCAGGTTGAAGCATTCAGCAGTGAGCAGGGTGCTGATGCTGTTTGTGTTCCTCTGAAGGAACCGGGACACAGGCTGCATTTAAAGCCATGATGTATTGGCACCTTTCACTTCCATCCTCCTCAACATGACCTTTGCATCTTGGTGCAGACACAGCATTGTGTTCATGTCTCCCATTTATCCTCATTCTTACGAATATGTTTGTTACTGCTCAGTCCTTTCTAGCCTGGACAAACCATGGGTGTCCAGAGCTCTTTGGGTCTGACAGACTCCACTGAGATCAGTGAATCCATCTCACAGGACTTTGCATCTTACATTTCTTACGCTTTACGTACACTGAGCACAAACAAACAGACCAACATGCATGTGCATGCATTTGGGATTAGCAAACCCAGCCTCCAGGTAGTTCTGGTGATTGTTTTTGTACAAGGAGAGCAAGCTCCGTAAGATTTTAAAAATATCTGACAGCTAGGTGGAAGTAATGCCAGAAGAGTCAATAAGTGAGGGAGTGGTTGCTTGTGAGCTGCTGAGAACACAGCAGAGTTAAAACACAGCTCTCTGCCTTCCTGCCTTGCAAAAACATGCATTCTCTTTGTGCATGACATCTCTCAGATACAGCCTTTCACATGGAACTGCATAGTCAAGTCTTCTAGGCCTCATTGTCACACTTCTGGCTTTCTCTGGCCCCATCATTTGTTCCCTCAAATGCTGCTTTCACCATGTCATTGTAGGGAAAGCATCCTCTCCCTGCCACTTTCTCTTCCCTCACCTGCTGTGCAGGCAGCTCATTGTCTCTTCCAAGCCCTCAACAGCCATGACTGCATGTTTAGGAGTCAACTTTTTTACCTTTGGTCAGCCCACAGTAACAACCTTCATCATTCTCTTGCTGCATCCTCAAGCAGGGACCTCCTGCTTTTCCCAGGCTGTTCCCCTTCCGACAAGACATCATTTAAAGTCACTTCGCTGTATTCAGATCTGTACTCTGTTTTTCCACATGTGCCTACAAACTTGGAAGGAGCTAAACCACAGAGATACTGAGACTCCAGTCCATTAATACCATCTACTTTTCATACTGCCTGTCTGCCTGGGCCCATCTCTTGCTTCCTACCATATATATCAACTCTAAAATCCTCAGGGAGGACATAAACGTTGTGCTCTGATGTTTGAATCACTTCTGTTCATAGCCTTGGTGGCAGAACAGGTTTAGTGCTACAGAGAAATACAATGTTTACCTTTGGCAAACATTTTTTTTTCATATGTTCCTCATGAATATTTGGGTGGCAGTTCAGATCTGTGCTCTTGAGGCTTTCCTGCAGCTCAGAATTGTGGTTGACACGTGACACAGCAATGTTGCAAAAGCTCTTGTCAGCTGCAGAAGTTCAGCAGGTCACGGGGACTTGCTAAGTCAACACTGCCAGGAGGCTCATGAGTGATATGGTTGAGCAAAGCAAGTGCTGCACTGCATTTTGTGGTTGCCAGTTGGTGCAGGAGGGTTTGTGTTTACATTAATCATGGTTCAGTTATCTGCTTTCTAAAACAGAGGTTTAATTCGCTGCCTGGCCCCTCAGAGTCCAAAAGCTCTCCCCGTCTTAGATTCATTTGGACTGCACAGTTCTCAGCAAACATCCTGCTTGAACTGGGTTCTTGTCTTCAACATGGACACATAACCAGTCATTCTACAGAGGTGCATGGAAGGAAAACAAGAGCCAGTGGTCATAAATCGAACTCAATATATAAAGAGAGGAGGAAAAAAAAAGTCTCTATGAGAACAATAAAGCATTAGGGCAGGCTGCCCAGAGAGGAGGTGGTCATTGGGGAGTTTTCAACTGAACAAAGCCCTAAGCAACCCATCTAAACTCAGTGATATCCCATATTGGAGACTTCTCATAGTCCCTTCCAATCTGAGCAATACCATAATTTTAAACAAAAATTGGGAGGTTGGCTAAGAACAAGATTGAAAAAAGACATCATCTTCAAGCATCTAAAGGAGAATAACAACATTCTACCCTTCTTGAACAGAAATGGGCTTAATTGTGGTAAGAAAGGTTAAACTTGAGGGGGATCTTTCTAATGTCAAGGATAGCAAAGTCTTGGGATGGGCTAATTGGGGAAGAGACCTGCAACCACTGAGGTCTTTAAGACCTCCTCAGAAAAACTATTAGAAATGGCATAAGTATATTTGCCTGCCCTTTGCAGAGGGAAGAGACCAGCGGCTTCCTGGGCTCTACTAAGCTCTGCTTTTCAGCAGATCTGATGTAGGCTACAAACGGTTTCATATTCACAGATGTAAATAATGGGTCTTATTTGAGTTATTCTGTATAAAGATAAAAGCTGTTGTTTTTTTTCTTAGCAATATGTAAATCCCTTCCAACATGAATTAACATCATTGGGAAAAAATACCTGATTGGCAGTTTTCGCTTACTTTTTAAAATTATCAAAGTGGAGTTCTCTGCTTTCTATTAATCTTCACTGAACTGAGTTTTGGAGAAAATAAACCATGGTAATATATTTGTATGTGAGCATCCCTGGTTTTGCTTGCAGAAACAGCCCTCTTTAGCCAAGTCTGTGTAGGTACCAAACACTGCCTTCACAGACAAAGCAGTCCATCTTCCTAAGGCTGACCAGTAGTGACTGAACTCTAAACGGATGGAGTAAAACAGAGCACCAGGTTTTGAACAGTTTGATGGTTTTGTGGCAAGGTATTTTCCCTAATGACTGCTCAATGCCTTTTAAACATTAAACCCTTTCTCCTTCAAATCTTCATTCGTCTAAAGAGAAACGAAAGGAAAATACCATTATTAGTGAAGCTACTTTTATGCCTGAGATACCTTCACTGATAACCTGCAAATAGGTAAAGAATTGGGTGGCAACATCCAAGCACAACAGCAATGACAGCTCTGCCAGAAGCTCAAATTTATCTACTGAGAGTTGCAAGTCCCATTCAGGATTTCCAGGATTAGAGCTAGAGTCTACACCTTTCAACAGAAAATCGTATGTTCTTGCTACTTAGCTAGAAAAGGTATTTTTATGAGTAGGCTTGAGGTCTACGTTCATCATCCAGGTTGTGCTGGACAACCTGGACAATGAACTTAGACTTCAGGTTTATGAAAAAAACGCAAACCTTTTTCTTGTGTGGAGCCAAAATTCATCCTCAGCTCAAGCTTTGAATGTGCTCTCTTTTGATAGTAGGGCCAGAGTATCAGAATATAAGCAATTTTATAAATAATATGAATGCATGATATAACTGCATGCCTGTCTTTCAAAACAGCAGAACTCTTACAGTAAAGGTTCACCCTTAAAACATTTCCCTAAATATTGTAAAGGACCAAACCAAATCATCCCTTACAAAACAAAACAAAACAAAACAAACAAAACCCCCAAACAAAAACCACAAGCCAACAAAAAAAACCAACAACCCCAAACTAAATAACTAAATAAAAAAAGCACTACAGCAGCTCAGGATATAGCATATAATCAACACTGAACAAAGTGAAACCTGATCTCTTTAGGTAGGATTTCTTTATCATTAAAGATTAAGACATTAATTATCTATTATTAGGACCTTATTACTTATTGAGCAATTTAGCCTTATGTAAACCTGTTACATGAAAAATATGGGTGAGCCAAGGAGGGTCAGTTACAATGTGGCTTCCCTTTGAATCATTAACAGCATACACCTATCTGGACTTTGGTATCCCCAAGAACTTTATCAGTTCCAGAACATATAGCACAGCTAAATGCTATTCATGCTCCTTGTTACAAGTGGGTCAGAGGACAAGAGTGCTGCAACTGGAGCTTCTCTTTAACTCGTGTTAATAAAACAGCCAATACTTGAGAGATTAAAGTAGCATTAAAATGGAGAGAAGGAAGAGAGGAGTAAAAATAATCACCCCTCTTCCCCAAATAATTTAAAGAGCATTAAGCAATACTTCCATTATTTTCTGCGGGGTTTTTAATTGTCCCTTGCCATATGAGTGTTCGCATGGTTGCAGTGATGGTGGGGGAATAAAATTATTGTCTGCCCTGAAATTAAAAATGCTCAGCATGACTCAAGATGAGTAAACTGGATGGTTAAAATATCCTCAGGCTGCAAGTATTACAGGTCCTGTTACACTGATAATTAGAACAATTAGTAAAGAGAAAACAGCAGATTGAACAGTTGTTTGGGGTTTTTTCTGAGGATTTAGCTCTTATGTAAAATCCTTATTGCAAGTGTTTGGTTATGGATAGGAAAGTGGGATGCATCTATTTTACATGAGATGCACAAAGACTGTCACAGCAAGATTGCTCAACACTTATTTACCACCTGGATTATTTCACTTTTATTGATCTTGACAAAGAACAGAATTATCTGAGGAACAGAAGAGATTTTAATCTCAGATACTGTATTTTTAGTGCTGTTGATGGTTCCTCACACTTCTGCTCTATAATCTTTGATATTACTTCAGATCCATTATTGCAGTCATATTTTTCCCCTCATCTACTTTCTCTGTTTTTAAACCTGAGGGGCTCTTGATGAAGGGTAGTGGATAAAGCTTTCTGATAAATGTTGCAAGCACCTAGACAGCTTTATAGCACAGGCTTTTTATGAGTTATGATGTTTAAAGTAACTTGTGTTTCCAATTCACAATAAAAGTACTTCTTCCCTTTCAGTTATTTTTTGTTAATTTTATTTTAAAGGGGATCAGCCATAGCAAGAATCATTGGCAAAAATGTCCAGAAGTCCAACAGATTTGATCCCACTGTCAAGATGTGGGTGTTTGAAGAGCTCATTAATGGAAGAAAACTCTCAGAAATCATCAACCAGGAACATGAAAATGTTAAATATCTGCCTGGATACAAGATACCCCACAATGTGGTAAGTTGAAAAAAAATTGAGCATCACTGATTTTTTTTTTTTTTTTATAAGGGAGACAACATTTGAAAAAAATAAAATTAGGAAGCAATTCACTGCTTTGTTCTGGTTTGTCACCTAACTCACTTCAATATAACTCCTTGGAATATAACTCAGTGCTGTGATTTCTGCTTGTCTCGTATGTCACGCACAACTTCAAACACCAACTGTGTCTGTGCTGGTATCACACCATCCTCCTCCCTGGCAGAGATCAGCACAACTCTAGAAACGGCAGGCATAGATCTGTCTACACAGATATTTCTGAGATATTTCAAACCCACAGCATCTTCTGGAAAAACAGGCAAAGCTGCTGTTCCCCTTTCTTCTGAAAAAGAAATCAAAAGCACAGGTTGGGGCTTACAAGGTGATGAATAATGAGCTATCAGCTCGTGGGTGATTTCAGGATAGCTGTAGTTAATAATGCCCTAAATTCCACCAAAAATACAAGGTATTTATTTTCACAGACATTTAAAATACCAAGTTACAGATCTCTAGCTAAATTAATCATCTTAGATAATTTACTGCTACTGAAGCAAGTGAGGTGAAAGGGTTTGGCTGTTCAAGATTTTGCCAAATGCCACTGTTTTGTGAGGAGTGCCACATGTTTGGAAGAGTTGCAGTTGTAAAGGGAAGTTAAGATGCTGCATGTGGTGGGACTCCTTGCTTGGGGAGTGGTTATACTTAGTATTCCATTTTATGCTGTGATTGCCTATTTGCACTCTTGGTGTTTGAACTTGGCACACAGTTCTCCTGGGTTACAACTGACTTGTCACTGTTATTTTTACAACCCTGTAGCAAATCAACAGCTTTGTCATCATCCCTTGAGGCCAGCCTCACCCTGTCTAGAGCAAAGCCTGAGGCTTCACCAGCAGAAATCAGCTGGTTGTAGTAAAGCCTGGAGGGACCCTCAGACCATTTCCAACTGAGCAAAAAAAGAAACCAAATAAGCTCAGCTTTTCCTTGCGTTGTTCTGCAGCATTTTGGAGAGACAGGAGCACAGCCTGTGCAGTGCTGCCAGCCTCTGACTTGCTCCCACATTGCTGTTTTCCCAGCAAAGCAGCCTGGCTGGCAGCAGCTCTGGTTTGCTTGCTGGGAATCCCACTTGCTTAAGGTTGTGGGCTCCAAGGCTGCATCCAAGAGTGATGTTTTCTCCTATTGTAAACTGCTTGTAGCAGGCTCAAATTCACCTGCTGTTGCCTCTGTAGCCTGGCTTGAATTGTTGTTCTGAGCAACACCAGCATTTGGAGGAAGATACAGCTAGGCAGTCTTTAAGCATGTTGTATAGGTTTTAGTAACTCTTGGTAAAATTACTGTAAATTTAAAACAAAGACACATACCTGCATAAAGATGATGATAATCTCTAGCTTTTTATATAGTTTATTCCTTGGTAACATAGCTGGTGACCTATGGAAATGAAAGACTTCCAGAAGAGCCTCTATCCCACCACCCCAGTTTTCTCCTGTGCTCCCCAGTGCTACCACTCATTCCAGAAGAACCACATGGGGCTAGTCAGTTATCTTCAGGAATCAGATCAAGAAGCTGAACTAGCAAAGGGGCTTCCCAGGACACTGCAAATTTATAAAGCATATCATCTTCCTCAGATTATCCACACAGGGTTAAATTATAAAAAAATTATCAAAAAACCAACCCTAAAACAGTTCAGCTGATTTGGATATTTCAGAAGAGATCTGTAGCTGCATGCACGGAGAGCTGGCAGCTATGCCACAGGGCCAGTTAAAATTAAGGACATGGCTTTGGCATGATGGTGGCTTGCAAGGACTGAGGATTCCTACCTGGGGCTCATTTTGGTTCTCACTCTTGTCCCAGGTGGCTGTACCAGACGTGGCTGAAGCAGCAAACGGGGCAGATATTTTAGTGTTTGTTCTGCCACATCAATTTATTGGACGAATCTGTGAGCAGATTGCAGGACAGATAAAACCTGGGACATTTGGGATTTCCCTGATCAAGGTAAGTTGTTGTCTCCACGAGTAAATAAACAGCTCCAACTTAAGGGTAGGAGCTACAGCCCTCAGCTGCATGCTCTACATGAACACAAGCATTTCTTTCTGCAAGAGTTAAAAGTTGCCCGGCTCTGCCAGCCCTTCAGCTGCTCTTGTGGCCGTGGAGAAGGAAGGATGGGGCAACCTATCCCGGCTAAGAGTATCTGTCTTTGCCAGTCATGCTTAGCCTGGATCAGTTCCCACTTGGACCAGCATGGAGGTGAAAATGGGCAGAGGGAGGGCTGCAGAAAGCCAGTGCTGCTGCCAGAAAAAATACTCGGCAGACAACAGCCTCAGTTAACTCTTAACTGAGAACTCTGAGTCAAAGTGCCTCTTCCAAGTACATACTAAAGCTGTTCTTGGCAGCATTAAAACAGCATAATTACACTAATGATTTTGCAAAACTGAAGCAATTTAAATCTGGCATGAACTGAGGAATCTCTTTTTAAGGCTAGAGAGGTACCAGATTATCGTAATCTTAAAAGGAATTAATATTTTAAGAGAATGTCAAACTAAAAGCCAGAGGCAAAGCATAGGAGTATAGTCTTACCACTTACTTTTGACTGCATTACAAGAAATATCCCACTTAAAATTGTAATGAAAGAAATGTAATTCAAGTTCCTGGATGTCAATTTCAGCTCTTCCCCTCTATAGAAATTATCTCATAAGCAACAGTAAGCAGAAGAGAGAAAGATGGGAGAGGAAGGAAATTTCTGCAAATTTAGCTTAAAAAAACCCAAGAGACTTCAGTTTACTACTTAACACCAAAAAAGCACTCAGATTAATACTTAGATCTTGCAAAAACCCTACTGCTTATAGACCTAATTTTAAAGGTCTGATTCTGTACTACAGAAACTTAATTGAAAGGAAAAATACAGCATCAAAGAAAGAAAGCCTCAGGACAGCAGCACTGGATATGAGGCCTCTTGCAGGATTACCTTGACGGTCACTCCTCCTCTCTGAGCTTGCCTTGAATTTGCAGTTACCAAAGCACAAACTCAGAGCATTTGTATTAATGGCTAACACTAGTGATTATGAGACCCTTTTTTCCAATTAAAACCAGAGAGCTGCAGGCAATAGAACACCTTCTGCTTTACCGGTGCTCTGGCGCTGTCATTTTCCTATTCTAATATGCTGGCTTTGACTCTCTCCTTTTCAGGGGATTGATGAGGGCCCTGATGGCCTGAAGCTCATCTCTGACCTCATTCGAGAGCAACTGAAGATAGAGGTCAGTGTGCTGATGGGGGCCAACATAGCCAAAGAAGTGGCTGATGAGAAGTTCTGTGAAACCACCATTGGTAACTATTGCAAAGAGCCAATGAGAGCTGGGGATTAAAGTCACCTGTGTCTGGGCAACAGGATAACCTCTGGAAGAAGCAGGGGGATGTGACCGGTCCAAGCTGGTTTCTGAGTGGAGCAGTGCCTGCTGAGCTCCTTCAGGGAGCCAGGATTATTTCCAGAGAGTTCGGTCCTGAAAGAATCAGATTCAAACTGACAGTGGGTTTCAGTGCTGAAAGCTAATTTAATCCATTGAAAATGTCACATCTTAATCCTGTTTCTGCAGGAGCTGGCAAGAGCCATCTTTTGTGTCTGTAGAGCTCAACAGGGAGTACATCAGCAGTTGATACACTACACAGTCTAGATAGAGAAGTGTAATCAGAAGCTCCTATGTGCTCACACTCCCAGAGGTGTATTTCTCCATCTTCACATTTCTTTGTTTGTAAAAGAAAACCCAGGAACATTCTGTTCCTCTCTCCTATTTGGACTACTTGCCAAGACACAGCCTCAGATCCTCTCAGGACTGGGTCTGACCTGATTTGGAAAGTTCATCCAGTAGTTTTTAAAACTCAGAGATTTCTAAAGTCAGTCAAAATTAAAGTTACATCTTTCCATAGCTAGGGAAGGCAAAAGAAAAATAAATTGTGTTGCAATAATGTTCCTTTGCCTTGCAAATGTTACAGTAATGGTGCAAACTGTACCAGCTGGGCTTTTATTACTGAAAGAGCAACTAGGTACAAATAGGACTAGATATGATTAGGAGAGTTGAGCTATATTAATTCTCCTGGGGGGGAATTTAACTTCTGCTGGCCTGGTTTGAAGGCATGCTGTGATGATGACTGTGCAAGGAGCTTTGCCCCTTACTTTTGTCCTCATGGAAAGCCATGCAGCCCAGAAACAGCCACCAGAGAACTGGTATTGTGAAGAAGAAGAAGCAAACCTAAAGATGGTGAGAAACATCCCAGCTACTAGAGTGTGGTAGCCCAGGCTAGTAAAACTCACAGCTGAGCTCTCCCTGAAGGAAACCAAGCCACCTTATATAAAACTGAATTGAAACTCCATTCAAAGGTTTTTGCCCAACTGGTCAAGGGCTCTCTGGGTCAAGGCAAACCTCAGCCCCTTTAGCACTAAGGGCTCTCCTCAGCTGAGCATTGTAACATGATACATGACCTCTGCAGAATTGGTAGCAGAAAGGTTTTAGCAGTGCCAGCCTTCAATTTCATCAACTGTGGATCTCCCTGTAACTGGGAGTTAATTGGGCAATAGTCATTTTTGCCCCATAAGAGTACTTAGCAGTGACACAGGTTTACATTTTCAAAGCAGAAATTATACCATTGTTCTGCAGAAAATGGTTTGTAAATAATGCTTTTTGAAAGGTCTGTGGTTGTACAAGCTTTCTCAGGCAGAAAGATGCATTAGGGGGTATCTACTTTTAAGCTCTTTAAAGTGTCATTAAGCAACCTTGATCAATGCCCTGGAGTTGCCTGCATTTAACACTGGCTTCCAGCAGCAGGAACTGCTGTTGCACAAATCTCTGGTTTAGCAACACCCTGGGACTGGGATCACAAATGTCGCACTGTATGGACACAAAGAAAACACACGTAGCCGACCCAGGCCGAGGAGCCAAAAAGGAGAGAGCCAAAAGAGAGAGGGCAGAACCCTCTGACCTTTATTTATATGTTCTTAGAAATCACCGTGGATTGGAGGTAGAAATTACCACCTCTCAATCACACTGGTCAAAGGAAAAATCCATCACATGTCTCCACCTAGGAGAATGGAATGAAAACACCAAGGACAGTTAGCAAAAACATGGCCATGTTTACAACAGCATGCGTGAGAAAGTACTACAGCAAAGAGAAACACTGAAAAACTGCAAAACTCAGGACAAAACACAAAAACTGAGGTGGTCCCTGGAACCTTATTTCAGGTTAAGGTTAACTGTGTGCACTCTGAAACATCTAAAAATGCTCTCTCATCCTTCCTTCCCACAGGGTGCAAAAATGAAACACAAGGAGAAATCTTTAAAGAACTAATGCAGACTCCCAATTTCAGGATTACTGTGGTGCTTGACTCCGATACAGTGGAACTTTGTGGAGCCTTAAAAGTGAGTGTTTTCAAGCCAGTATGTTTTATTACGGCCAAATTCTAACCTCACCTGAGTCTTCCATAAGCCACAGGGTCTAATTTGAGTCCTGTCACCATGTGAGTGAATGAGCACAGACAAAATGCATCGTTCATGAGCCAGTTTTCCAACCTGCTAAAAAGAGGAATTTATTTAAAATGTAGCTGCAGGCAAAGCATTTCAAAACAGTTGTAATTTCATCTTTATTTTACCAGAGGCTAGTTTTGAGAGCAGAATTTAGTCCACTGTGTTTTCTTGTCTGGGTGTTGTGAGCACATGGTTAAACACTCTAACTAATAATTATGTTCATGGTTTAAGTACTAACCTGCTAGAAAATTCACATCAGGAGCAATGCTCTTGTGTTTGCAGCACATCTGTGTGGCATTCAGCAATGCTCACATTGAGATCTCAGGTGAGATCAGAAATTACAGCACAGTCACCAAATTTCAAATGAGGAGACCATTGAGTGAGATTCAGAGTTTGCTTTTGCATGAATTGAAAGTGACTTCAGCCTGTGATCCTTTTTATTCTTGACACATTTAGTCATTTATACTTCAATAATTCACCTTTCCATGGAGGAGGTGGGATGACTGACTAGGAAAGAATTGGTCCTGTTTAACTTCACATACAAAAATAAAATTTCTTGGCATACAAAACCAAACACCACAGATTTTGCTTTTGGCCACAGACTAGAACTGGCACCAGGAACAGATGGGAGAGAAGGTTTTTTCTGCTTTGTGATAAATCATTGCTCTTCTTGAAATCATTAGTTTGGTTTTGCCTCTCCTAAAAAAATCTAAAAAAATAAACATGTGCACTGGTGTACATACATGTCTGAAGCAAACATGCCAACGGGTAGCACTAGGTGGCATATTACTCATATACAGCGAACTACACTTTCTTAGGGACTTATTTAGGAGCTGGGAATTGGAAGGTGGGAAGGGAAGCATGCAGAACAATGGTGAGGAATTGTGAAGATGTTTAGGATCCTGAGAGATTTGTTTAGAGCTGTAGACAAGGGCAGTTCTACTGATGTTTGTAGGTAAGCCCGAAATTTCATCTACTGCAGCATCTACATAGAATCCATGCCTGCTCAAATCAGAGACCCACAAAGAAAACCTAGAAAGGTATGACTCTGTGTGGGATATTTTAAATAGTTAAATAAAAAGGTCAGTGAGACCCACTTGGACCTAGTGGAAAACACAACACTAATTGCATACATGCCATGTGATTGCAATATTAGAATGTAAAACCAGCTGCTTTGGTTTTTGTCCATGGGAGTAACAGTAGATACTTCATAAAAATCTTCTAAAAGTTCAACAACTTTTATTCAACATTATCTGACCTGTTTCTTCATAAAATAAACTCATGGCCACAGGAAATTGACCCTTGTTCTGAGGAAGAAACGGCCACCTCAAAGAGAACCGGTATTGTGAAGAACATGAAGCAAACCTGAAGTTTCTCACGAGATGCTGAGAAACCTCCCAGCTACCAGAGTGTGGAGGCCCAGGCTAGTAAACTCACAGCTGAGCTGCCCCCGGAGGAAACCAAGATTTGTGGGGTTTCCTCAGAGCTTGGTGCACACTGATGAGCTGCACACCTTGGCTGACCGTTTCCTTCCCTCCCCTGTATTTTGCCCTGGCCCATTTTCAGAACATCGTGGCGGTGGGCGCGGGGTTCTGCGATGGACTGAGTTTTGGTGACAACACCAAGGCAGCAGTGATACGCTTGGGCCTCATGGAGATGGTGGCCTTTGCCAAGATGTTCTGCAAGGGACCAGTGTCAACAGCCACCTTCCTGGAAAGCTGTGGGGTTGCTGATCTCATCACCACCTGCTACGGGGGACGCAACAGAAAAGTAGCAGAAGCCTTTGCTCGCACAGGAAAAGTAAGGAGGATTTTGAAATATTTACTCGAATGCATGAAGAAGTGCTTCTGTGTTTTACAAAGGCATCATTAACTGTTTACCTTCTTGATAACTGCTGGTATCACAGCAGTATCCCCTCTGATCCAAGTAATCAGTCTTCTCTCTTCTAGTCCATCGAGGAACTGGAAAATGAGATGCTGAATGGACAAAAGCTGCAAGGCCCTCAGACCTCAGCCGAAGTCTACAAGATTCTGAAACAGAAAAATATGCTTGATAAGTAAGTGCTTTGATTTAAAAAAACCAACTAAATCAACAACAAATTATGAGTGATTCATCATCTCTGTAACAATACTTTTGTTTATTTATCTTGTTCATTTCTGCAATAACTGCTTTCTACATCTTGGGCCACTGCTAGAGCCTGGCCTGACTCCTCATTGCCAGGGTCAGTTGAATGGGATAAAGGCTGAGCAGTGTTAGAAGAAACAAGCCACAGACAGAGTGCTTTCAGGGGATACTGTTAGTACCTAATAGAAGACAGAGAAACGTGAGATCACATACTGGAACAGCAGGGAAAACAGGCACAGAATATTCTGAGTTAGAAGGAACTCAGAGAGATCATCACCAACTCTTAAGGGAATGGCCCATACACAGGAAACAAATGAAATTATAATGTAAAGAAGCCTCCCAGACATCCCCATCCCCCAAACAAGATTTAAGGCCATACACAGAATCATCTTGCAGACAGGATTTATGGGCCAAAGGGTTTCTTGTTCTCAGCATACCACCACTGCAGCTTGCAGCAGTCCTGCTCTCAGTGCAAACCTGAACTTGGTTATCTCAGTACAAATTTCGGGATCATATTTCTAATCACAGATTTTTACATGCATTGAAGAGGTAACAAGTACTGATGTCAATGCTTCAGTGCCACAAATACTGCTGAGATAAAAAGTATTTCTAATTGTTTGGGATGATGTAAGATTATTTATAATTTGAAACCTTTGCCTCAACTTACACAACAGGAAAGCTAAACTTCCCTTCATCCCATTCCCTCTCATACATCAGCCGTACTGAGAAGTCAAACACTGCTAAATGAATACTTAAAAACTTACTAGAATTGGAACAGATACAGAAGATTCAAGTGGTATTATCTTTCAAAAATGAGAGAGAAAAGGAAAGCTCATTTTGACAGCAGCTTTAAATCACAGCTTGATCTAATAATTATCCTGTAATTGCACTTGGTTACATTCTCAGCTCCGAGTCATTCAGTGGACTCATTTTTTACCACATAATAACTAAGACAGCTTGTAAAAGGAAAATAATCCTTTTAGCCAAGAAAGGAAAATCATTAGACATTTTCATTCTTTTTAGTCCTTTATATACCACTAATGACTGCTAATAATATATCCATTTTGCACACAGCAGAAAAAGAGGATATGCAGTTCAAGATTGTTTTTAAACAAAAAATACTGGATAGGAATTTTGTCTCCAAAACATCTCTTCTCTGCTGTCACTCCCATATTTGCCCCTCTTTAGCTCCTCTTCATCGCTCCACATAGTCTTCCAGTAAAGACACCTCCAAGCTGAAATTAGATTGTAAAGAGAGACAAAATTTTTCCACTTTCAACAGAACAAAAAAATTCTTTCCATTAAAATGGAATAGAAATGTATATATACACTTTAAAAACTGTTTTAATTGCTACATGCTTCTTTCAGGTTTCCATTATTTACAACCATCTACAAGATCTGCTACGAAGGTCGATCAATCCAGGATTTCATCATGTGCCTGCAGAACCACCCAGAGCACATGTAGAGATCCCTTCTCCTCACCTGGCTGAATTCTCACCTTCCTGGGGCTTCTGTTCACTCCACAGCAATTGAAGTAGAGAAACAGGTTGTGCAACACTTGCTGTAAAAGCAGCAAAGAATGTGTTTCTTTCCCCTTGCCCTGGGGGTAAAAAAAATCTGCCTTTAATTTCAGCATTATACCTAAGGAATAGGAAACAAATGTAAAACTTAACAGTATTTGATTTGAGTTAGTAACGTAAGTATTTCCCTATAGCTATTTTCTTGCTGACTGAAAACAATTCCCCTTATAATTTCTACAACAGAGCTCAACAGCTCACATAAAACTTAACATTTTGCCTACAGTTACTTACAGAATGGCACAAAATACAAGAAAAAAAAATCAAAGAACCCATTAAAACAGAAAAATTATAGTAAAAAAAAATCAAATAGCAGTTAAATGCAATCACACAGGCAAAGGCTGGGTTTCCATCATTCCCCTCAAACACAAATAACATTCTGTATTTTGTGACATTGAGGTCTTCCTTTATTTCATTTCCCAGTATAAGCTTCTTTGGAAAAATAGGCACTATAACTGTGCTCAGACGCACATGAATGTTCATCAGATGTATAAATAAAACAGTTTAAGGGGCAAGGGGGAAGGAGTTAGGGATGGGGGTATTGTTTGTTTCAAATCCGGGACACTAGGAATCCTCATTAAACTTACTGTATTCCTTTAAAATACAAAAAAAAAATCTGGAATAACCAAAAACAATTTTGTTAGCACCAGATTTTCTCAGCAAGTCCTCGTCATTAATTGGTAGCAGCTGAGAGAGGAGAAGTGGAGATTGACAGGGAGATGTATCCAGGGCTCAGCTCGCAGCTTGTGCACTTGCTGATATTGTGAGGGGGCAACCAGTAACAGTGACAAACTCTGTGATACTTGACTTTTTCTACACTTATGGAAAGGACCGCTACAGACGCACAGAACTCCTGTAAACTGGCATTTGAATCCCGGCTGCATTTTAGCTCCACTGGAAACCTCCACTGGTCTGACACCAGTGTGGCTCCCCACGCCTTTCCCCACTGCAGAGGCACATCCTGATCCTGCTCTAGCAGCACGTCTTACACTCCAGGAGAGAGATCTCCATCTGCTTCTGAATTTTAAACACAAACTGGGTTCAGAGACCAGGGTTTTTTTATTGTGCTAACAGTGGTGCAAATTTTAGAAACACTGACATTTTTAAACCTTATAGCTGTACTTGGGTAACTTTACATACCTGATGTTTTTCAGAGTTAAAACCATCTAGAAAATGAACAGTGGCACATTTTATAAGCTTTAATATCCTTTTGAAAGACTCCTATTTTGAGAGAAGGCAAACAAAATGAAGAGTAACCTACTTTTGCTGTGCTTTATCCGATTTTCTGAAATAGCAGAGAGGAAGGCAAGTTTTTTAAATCTATGTACTCACAGTCATATTGCTTAGAGGAAAAAATGAGCTAGATTATAAAATCATTTCAATTCATTTTAGAGGAACATTAGGTCTTTCACATTTACCAGAGTAATATATATATTAATGTATTGTAATTCCAAATATATTGTAAAAATCTCAGTCTCACAGCTAGCAAAGCTAGCTCGGGTACTAAAACAAGTGGCTGCAGCATCCCTGATCCTGCTGAACAGCAGCAAAGGCAGCTCAGCTCCTCTTGCTCAGACTCTGGCCACAGCCAACAGCTCGGGGCTCTGCAGAACAACATCAACAACATTCCTTCACTGAAATGGGAATCGTGGCCAAATCCTTCACACAAAGCAGGGAACTTATGATCTTCAATTTCAAGTGGAAAAATATTTATATATTGCACAGTTTTGAAGTATCAAATAGATGAGGATGGGATAGAGAATTCAGGAACCTCCTTCCTTCACCATCAGGCTGAATTGCTGATAAGTCATGTATGAGCTAATAATAACACAGAATATTTTACATTCAAAGTGTATCAAATAACAGTTTAATAAAGTGATCAATATGCAGACTTGATGGAATTTCATTTTTCAACATTCTCACAAAATAAATGGCTGTTGTAATAGTGGTCCTTTAACTGCAAGAGTAAGTGCAATAATCATCGTCAGCTCTCAAAGAAAAGGACAAGAAAAATTAATTTTCTACAGATATTTTATTGAAGAACAGTTTTTTCTTCTTTTGCATGACATACCTTTTTTAAACAGTAAAATAAGGAAAGTTTTACTCCATAAATAACACAAATTAGCCCTTATATCTCAATCCAGCCAAAATCTGTGTAAAATAGTTAGTTCTATATTTACATTCTGTACCAAAATAGGAAACACATGTTCAAGGTCAGCCAGTTCTCTCAAAACAGCTGTTTTATCTCCAAGGTAAGCTTCACATTAAAAAGGCAACATTAGCACTTTGGAAGTCTGGTAGTGTAAGATCACATTACCCAGTGCACAAAAGCCCCAGATCCTGAAGAGCAGTACACACATGCAAGCAGGCACCCACACACCCAGACAAGCAAAAGCCAGGGGCTCAATCTTGCAGGGAAAAGACCACGAGCTGCTCAGCTGGCTGAAAGTCACTCCTTGGAAATGTGGGGAAGAAAGGACATACGCCTCCTCTCCACTGAGTATCAACAAGCAGAAAGATTTGCAGGACAGGAAGATTTAAAAACAACTGGGCCTCGTAAGGGATCATGGATATGTCTGCTCTCAAACATCAGTCTCCCCAGTTTACTAGTGCTCAGCAGAAAGAACGAGCTGCCTGGGACTGACAGTCAATTAATGGGGGATATGATTCTCTTTCAGTAATTAACCTACACCAAGGACCATGACAATCTCCCAAGACCTCAACTCATTTCAGGAGGAATGGATTGCTGCTTCTCAATGTGATTTTACTTGCGCTGTTCTTCAGCCAAAAGCTATCCTTCCTCCTTGTAATTGCAACACAAGAAAAATGTGCTCCTAAAGTATGACTTGCCTCAACTTCTAATTTAAATGATTTGAACTACTGGGATCAAAAAAAGACTGCAAGACTAATTTACTTCCCTAAGCAAACATGAAATGTTTCTTAAAAAACAAAAAGTTAAAACTGTGGACATTATACACTGAAAATGCTTCTGTTACAGAGGAACAAATTCATGCATCTCAGCACAACTTCCAGGGCTTCTGCTTCCCAGTCTTTTCTGGTAGAAACACAAAGACTTATTTGGGCTGTATTTTCAAGTTTTCACACTTAGGAGATGCAAGAGGGAAGGACCGGCCACATGTGGTCAGGACACCTAACATAGCAAACTTTGTATTTATTTAAAAGAATTCTGAATTTTGCGGCAGAAACTACACTTAAGGCTACATAACTGATCTGTTTAAGCTACAATTTACAGTGTTCTATGCTCAAAAATGGCTTATGCTTCCTGCTGTAGAAATTTTACTCTTAAAAACCTGAGACATGATTTTACTTGATTCATGTTAAGATCTGGAAGTTCACAGCAGGCTAAAAGCTGAACACAAAGACAAACAGAACTGAGGTAGTCAGCTTTACTCAAATATTCTGCATGACATTTACCAATTCATTGCCACTTTAAGTTGACACATTCCTTGGCAGTTCCCACAAGGCTACAGCTGCTAGCAGCTGCTAACCCATTGATGGGATAGAAGATATTTTATTTTTCTCACTGAAGTACCTTCCACATCCAACCCCCCAAAGTCACATCCAGTTCTGCAGTTCACAGGCAGCTGAAGGGCTGCACAACAAAGAAATTATGACTGAAATCTCAGATTAGTAAGGCAGTAGCAGTTTTACTTCACTGGATTCACTAATGCAGCTACTCAGCAGGTACTGGTGAGCCTGACCACAAGAGCTCCAACAGGCCGACAGAGCTTTCCCTGTCAATACAAAGCACTACGTCCCCTTCCTTAAATTAATGCATACAATTCAGAAGTAGGTAAGCATCAACTTTCTAAGCCATCTTCCAGTTCATTCTTAGGAAGAGAGATTAAAAGAAGAAAAGCCCTCAAGAGAAACAACTGTGTAGAAGATAAAAATATTCAATTAAATATGACAAATCTCACACTTAGACAGGAGACCAGCATATCAAATACTGAGCACAATAAATTAACACCAGTTAAAAAGTTTAACAGTTATAAAGTTAACCAGAAAGTTCAGACAGTGCAAACATTTCACAGTAAGAAAAAAATAACCAGTAATTTCTTTTCAAGTATCAAAAGCGTTGTTGTTGAGTGATACCATTTCAACTGCATTATTGCACAACAGACAAAAAGTACAATATCAACCTCTGGGACCTAAGATGCATTCTCAAACCTTTATGTTTTCCAGGTATCAGTTTACACTGACTGTTTTGTGGATATATTAAAATAATTAGTATTCAATTATCAATCTGAGTGTTTCATAATTCAACTTGTACAATTTTAAAGCATTTGAGTCCTGACTTGTATTGCTTCTCTGAGACGCTGATTTAAGGCTAGCCTAGGCCTTATATAATTCACAGCAAACTTAACCTGCAGTTAAGAAGAACTAGCCCAGTGCAAGATACTCTCAACTGTGATGTCTTCAGACAGTTTCAGGTTGCACCTTACTTTCCTCAGCAGTGTCATGAGAGTTTCTTTAAAAAAAAAAACAACAACAAACAAGTCCAGTAGGCACAAAGAATTTCTTACAATCATGATCGAAGTCCTATTATTAAGGTGTAATTGTAGCTAAGTAAGTTTTACTCCATCTCCCTACCTTCCATTTAGGAAAGGGATCCAGTCACTGATAATTACAATATCATAGAACATTTAAGAAGCAGAGTAACATCATCTTTCTCCCTGTATCTGCATTTTTTAGTGCACCGGGCATGTCTGTTCCCTTAAGTTTAACACTTTTCCAGAAGTGAAAACTGTCCTAAAAGGACAGACAGTGCATTGTACCAAAAAGAGTTTCTTTTACTCTGAACAGGATTATTTGGTACACATTATAGTCAGAAATAAATGAAAACATTCCTGCGAGGGTCCTAGAGAGCAGCTGTCCTTACCTTGACAGATTTTGCTCAGTTCCTTCCTCTTATATATTTTGTCATCAAGTGACTAATTTTGCAGCAAGGTGTGCCCTCATGTGGTTCAAACCATCTGATTCTCAACTTATTACAAGTACTCAAATAATCCATAGTATTAATATGTCCAAGAAAAAGTGGAGAGGGGAAAGAAAAGAGGAATACAGATTAGACTTTCCTTACACATTCAATATAGTTTTTGGTCTAGAAACATCAGCATGATCCTATAAGATTATAGCTGCCATTGCTACTGGTTTGCTCTTCAACAAGAAGTGAGAACATCTGCAGTTATGTTCATACTAGTTTTGAAACAGTAATGCCATTATTCATTATTTGAGAAACAAACCAATAAAATAAAAAATAATCATAAATCCTATCCCAAATTTACAGTCTGAATATCAGTACTGAAATGCATTTGCCTAGCAAACTCTTGAGAATATTCAAATGTGATGTATTAAGTTTCACAGTAGAACTGGCACATGCTAAATGAAAATGGGATTTCTAGACAGTTGTCCTGGTTACCAGTCTGAAATTCCATTTTGTGCATGTAGGAAGATGTAATGAACCCCAAGAATCAGCTGCTTCACCCAGTATGAATTCTGAGGGAGCTCAAAGCTGCAGAATCCAGTTGTGGAGGCAACTGCCAACCACTGGTCTATCCCATTACATTCTTTCCCCCCCCCATAAATTGTAAGAATTGACAAAACAAACAAATTACCAGTCCGTTTAGGCCTGGCTTATCAGCAGTGATGACAACTAATTTTTACATGGCTTTTGACTAAACCACTGAGGTATATTTCCAGCTTGAGGATGCTTTGCTACCAATCACACACCAGACATAATGAAAAACCAGCCCTCAGTTCTATTACAGAAGAGTTCTCATTTCAAATGTTGACTGAGTTGCCAGGTAGTCTAACACAGTTGGCAAAATGGATCTTGTTACCGCGTCAAAAGAACCATAGGCTGCAATTCAGGAAAATACTGGCACTTATTGAGATGACAAGGTAAATTTTCCTCCTCTCAAAATTCTGCCTGCTTCTGTCAACAGCTCCCTGACTACTGCGTGCAGCGACACTTGCCAAGGGAGATGAGGTTCAGCAGCAGAGAGCTGCCTGCAGAGACAAAACCCCCGTGCTCCACAGTAAGGAGTGCAGCATGAGGGCATCATCCCAGAACTTCTTCTTGCCCCAAGCTCAAGTCTATGCGCAGAGAAACAATCCTGTTAGCAGGGGAACTAACTTGGCCACCAGCAGCCAAAGGGTTACAACCAGGCTGGATGAGCAGGAGCATAAGTCTAAAATAAAAAAAAAAATTAAAAAAAAAAAGGAGATTATAAATTCTACATTTAAAGACAAGATAAAATAACAAAAAGAACACTAAAAACCACGAAAGAGTTAAAACAAACTTCTTGACAAAACATTAACTGGCATTTAGTGAATTAAGCTTTTTACATTCCTCAAAAAGAAAACTGAATCTGATCTTTCTGCATTACAACATGAACATTATCAATAGGAGGTTATACAAGTGAGCAGTCACTTTCCACAAAGGTGATAATTTTTAAGATTTTAAGAATGATATGGCCTTCAAAACAGAGGTCAGATTTCCTGCTAAGTTCCCAGGCTAATGCTAGATTTCTGGGATGATTACCAGAAGGAGACATGAAATGAAGGAGTTATGTTTCAGACACATTTATCCTGTGTTAGTCACTATTCTGCATGACTGCACAGCAAAAAGCAGGGCACCTCTGCCATTTTCCTTTACCTCCTACACCTTGGATCTTAAAATAGGCACAGCCTTCCTTTCCTGTTTCTGACAGTCAGAGCTGACACAAATCTTTGACATTTTCAGATATTTAATACTGAAGTTTCACTTCAGCAAATAAGGCAACCTACCAATGGGTGCAGTTCTTGTTAAGTTAGAAGCTGGAGGATCCCTCTCCGGGGGACAGGAGTCACAGAAGTCTGAACAGGCTGGGCAAATCAGATTCCCAACATGTATCCAGCCATTCATCTGAATGCTCACAGTCAACACCTGGCCTGAGCGGCTGCACAAGTACACAGTGTCCTTGACCCACACATGCAGCCCTTGTGGAGAACAGGAAACCTTAAAATAAAAGAGTAAGAGTCAAGTCTGTATGATGATTTATCATAAGCACCAATTAACTGCAAGTATTTTAATGCAATCTGAGCAACTATTAGATTCAGGAATGCGTTAAAGCACTGTCTCTGTCCACACTCTTTGTGCAACTATGCAGATCATCAGCTGAGAATGAGTAAAACTTGGTTTCTGCTAATGACTACTTTTGTAGAGTTGTGCAGTTATTGAACATGACCCCCTTAGAGAGATAGTCCCAAAGAAAATGAGGATAATGAGAAAGAAGTTACATAAGCACAGTGCTTTCCACCTCTGAAAAATAAGAGTGATTAATTAACATTAAAGTTCAACAACAGAACATTTCATGGAAGTATTCCTTTTTAACTGAGGATAAAGTATCGTGGGGTAAAACAGATGATGTCCCTAGTGAGACTGGAAGCCATCCCAGCAATCACACACCTAACTTATCTAAATTACAGACTTATAGTTGGAAGATAATTGTTTTCAAAGTATGTTATATGATCTAAGATTTAAGACAGAGAGAATCATGTCCAGTGTGCAGGTGCAAAGTTCTAGCAGTCACACCCTACATTTTAAGCCTGACTTTTCCCTTTAGGCTTATTCAAAAAAAACCCCAAAACCCAGACATATACTTACTTGATAACATCCACTACCCCAGTCAGGGTAACTGAGTTTCCTCCTGCACTGTTCCATAACAAAAGCAGATTTCTGAATAAGACATATAGAGTTTGGTCCATATTTCTCTGCACCATAGTTTTTGGTAGGATCTAAGGTAGAAAGAATATACTGAATTTCAACTTAACTAGAGGAACAGAAAGCCCACATCAACTTAAAAGGCTATCTAATCAATATCCCCACATGCAATTCAAGGTTTATTTTTGGAATATTTCAGACCCTTAATTATTATCAATTTGGGAATTACACAGTCTTGAAAATAACATGGGAAAAAACCGCAAGATTTAAAAAACAAACAAAACAATGAACTAACCACAAAAAACCCCCCCAATGAGCAAGCACTTTCCATCAGAACTATGTGGTTATGTTTTCCCTCAGGGAATGCCAGCTGTGATTGCTGGCTTGAGGGCAGAGGGTGTTTGTTTTTAAGACAACTGCATAGACAGGTAATATCGTACAGCATTCTGGAGCTCTGCAATACTGAACATCCATGCCTTACACTAAGAGACAAGCCCATGCTCTGATACTTGCAAGCTCCTGACCTTGAACAAAAAACCTACAAACGTGGAAAGTGGAATTATGTTTCAGAGACTCAATAAACAATCCATGCCCCACCCTCTCCATCCTCTGTCTTGTATTTGGATCATTTGAGCTAAGTATCTACTAATTTCTTTTGCAATTCTTGCATTAGATAGATGATTTTGCCTCAGGTGTACAGAGTAGTTGTGCTATGCTTCTCCCCCAGCACAGTGTTTACACACCTGGTGGTGTGAAACTTCACTAGTGAAAAATCCACATGCAATTAGTTTGAATATGCAGCAAGTCAATTCCAAGCTGACAAATGCAATCTCTGCAATACCACCCTGAAGTCCTGAATACTGACCTGGTTGGTTTTCAATTATTCTACAGTCTGAACTGCGTTGAAATTCACCACTTAAATGCCAGCTGAATTCCTGACTAAAGGGACAATAGTCAGCAATTTCTACTGAGCCACCATAGTAAGGCAATTCTTCTGCTGGTACTCCATTAAGATTGTCAAAGTACTGCAAAACAAAACATAGCAGAAAAGCAGTTTGTGCAAAGGCAAGTGTATAACTGTTTTATAAACAGACCAAATCACTACAGCTGCCAAGAACATCATCTGTTATTACTCAGGAATGCTATTAACAGCACCTTAAATACATCTGGTTCATGGATATTGTAAGAATATGTAAATAATGCAGAGATTCATATCTGCATGTATCACTCCCAACTTCTGCCCCTGATTCCCCTCTTTGTAATAATTTCATTCATTGGGATGTAAACTGAACAGATTTCTAAGTGTGCAGTGACACAGGGCAGTAGACTGGAGGAAGAAATACCTCAAACAAGACATTCTGGGGGAGTTCTGTTGCACAGCAATATTTCTATCTGGTATTTAGCTTAGCCAAGCAACATTCTTTTCTTTTATTAAGATCACAAGGGGTTTTTATCTGCCTTCAGACTCCTTGTAATAAACTAGGCAGACATTTTTCGCAGTATCTACTGTCATCTGCTAGTTCAGAAGAAAAAAACCAAAACAAACACAATCATCAGGCTGCAAAACTCAGCAATGAGAACACTCCAGTTATTTGTAAAGTAGGATCCATTATACCTGATATTCCTGAGGTAACTGCTTTGGAAACTTCTGCAAGTTGCACACTGCTACTGCTCTTTGGTCCTGTCTGCAGGTTAACTGCAAAGGATTACTCCTCAAAGTGTCGCAGTATGGACTGATTAATTGCTTCCTCAAAAACAAAACAAACAAACAAACAAAAAAATAAAAATCACATCAGATCAATTAAACTGCTTTACATAAGCAGTTTGTCAAGACTGCTTGTTCCCATTCTCCCCTACACTCAATCACACAAACAAGCACCAACTTCTTCTCTGGAAGCTAGTTTTTCTTTTTTTGTCTAGTTATGACCTTTCTGATTTAAAGAATATCAAGCCAACAAACCAAGTTACAATGCATTCACCTATTTAGTTTTAATGACACTGCTTTGTAAATTTTGAAGAAAAAGCCATACAAGCATAACAGGCCCACTGAACAGCTGCATCCTAGGAATGTATGAGGATTGTAAAGAACAAACAAGTTTGTAAGGAACAAACAAGGCAGACTTTGTTTTGAAGATGGCTACCATCTCCTTCAGTTGCTTTAAGTACAGTCCAGTAATGCAAAATGACACAGGCTGCATTTCCAATTAAAAGGGATGAAATAAGAAGGCACACACTTTTAGAGTAAGTCCTACCCATCCTCTCTAAAGCATAGCCTTCTCATAGTGTAAATGCATTCTACACCCTAAGATGTTTGCCTCTGTGTTTACTGGATTGGGTGGGATGCAGGGCAGTATTCCTTGTTCATCTCTACCTACCTCTACTTCCTTTTATTGAGTTACATTTGAAGGACAAATGTAAATAAGCATCAGGGTTTCCTCTTTTTTCTGAATTTTTTTAGAAGATTGTATTCTTACTTTTGTCTCTTCTGGTCAATCCAGAATTTGCAGCTCTTCATTACAAAGTCACAGCCTTTATTGCGTCCCCAATCTAATTTCTCCGCCATGCTGTAATTTGCTTTATACCACCTGTAAAGGCATTTTGAAATGAGAATATAGTTACTTCAAAAATTAGTGTTCTGATTAATACAACAGCAGTTCAAATAATTTCATATTATGCCTTAAGGTTTTCAAATTAAGAAAAAGGGAAACTACATCTCTTTCTGCCTATAAGAAAATATATTATTTCATTATTTTTCAAGTCACAATGAACTAGAAGAAAATTTTGTGATCTGCAAAGGAACAATGCAAAAAGAAAGATGAAACCTTAGGCAATTTTTGCTTTCTATCTGCAAAAAAAGCTGAAAAAAATAATCAATATGTACTGCATGCAACTGGAAGAAGACTTACATTAAGACAAAAGGTAAACATATGCTACGAACAGCACTTTGCATTGCAATGCCTGGCTTTTTAAGGCTAGATTAGGAATGGGTTTTGAAATACGTGAAGCAAAGATAACATACTGGTATGACTCCTTGTCTAATGTGAAGCTAATTATGATCATCATCTACTCTGCTGCAGAGGGATAAGTACATGTGCATCAATTCAAAATAATATCAAGTACAATGAAAACCAAACACAAATAAACCAAAACCCACCCCCCATTCTTAATTCTTACCCTGTATCTTCCATTAATGCTAAAGTGATCCTGGAAAAGACTCGATTCTGAGTATGGGATCCAGTCATTGCTTCATTCTGAAAGTTACCAGTTATAATTGGTAAGCCACTCAAAATCATTATTGTAAAAAAATGCATTTTATGAAAAAGCATTTTATTAAAGCGTCCCAATTTACTATTGACAATCAAACCCCACACTCCTTCATAAAAGGACTGTCCTGAAGCATTTCCCTTCTTGTTTAGCTCACTGCATAAAACAATGACTAGAAAATGTACCTCTGCCAAAAATATCACACAGTGCAAAGTTACAAATAAAAATAAGCTTAAATGTCAAGAGGGAAACAAGTGTTTCCTTGATCAGGCAAGGTTCTGGAGGAGACATGGCAAAAGCTAAAGTCAGGGCACATGAATAAAGATGAAGCCAGGGTAATGAATAGAATGATCAAGTATTTAAGAGGCAGAGGGTAACAAAACTCAAAGGAATACCCCCTTTGCCCTAAAAAGGGAGCAAACCTTCTCAAAAGAGTAAATGGCAGACTGCAGTAAGAGACATTTAGCTTTTCAGTAATCACCTGATCTCAAACTCATACTCTGAGACTTAACAAGGCTAAAAGACAGATATATCGAGAAATTGGACATTTAAGTATTTAAGTATTAAGTACTGTTTTTGATGTATCTCAGTGATGTTTGACACCCCTGCATTTTCAAGGCCGACATTCCCATATTCCCTTGCATTCCTAGTATCAGCACAAACCTCCAGCAATCTCTTCTCCCAGTGATTGAGCTCAGTACCCATGCCACCTTGATTTTCAAGCTCCATTCCCTCTAGAATTGGACAATTAAAATGTTTTCGGGCTTCTTCCTAGAAAGAAAACATTTCAATACAACTCTCAAAATACTGAGATGGATATCCACAGGCAGTCCTAATGCTCTAGAATTATCTATTAGAAGCATTTCAGCATTTTCCTACCATTTTGTTTTCTACTCAGGGGCTGACTAAGCAAGCACCCCAACAGCAAGCCTATCACACTATCTACTCATCTCCTTGAACTAAATGAGCAAAACCAGGGGTAATTAATCCATGTTTGCTTTATACACTGTGTTAGATTTAAACAAAAAGATTATTTGTGGCCAAATATGATTAACACTATGACTTATGTCCAAATCAAATTTATTACACTTGAGCATATGTTCTGTTGGGGGCACAAAAAGAGAGTCTGAGGCGTGGGAAGCAAGAAAGATTTCCAAGAAACCTCGAGGAATTTCTTTTTAAATATGACAAAATATTAATATGAAAGGAGCAGGAGGTGTCTTAAGTCTCTAGGAAAACATCTAAGGAGTAGGATTAAGGAATGTCTTCAACATCAGTTTTGCTTAACCTTTAATAATTTACCTTCCAGTTCCTTCATTGTCTCTTACTATATCAGTTTATTTATTTCATACTGTCACCCATTTTCCACTTTATTTCAGATACACCCTCTCAATTACATTGTCTTAATGGCATAGGCTTTGGACCATACTTTCAGGGAAGGGTATTGAGAGTTAGGTTATTATTTCTTAAAGAATAGGAAATATTTTTGACTCAGGAACATGATGGTAATCTTGGCATACAACGCTTGAAAGGCAATTCACACTTACGACTACCCGAGGTGTCACCAGAAGATGAACAGCATGGCGCAGCATTTTGCCACCTCGTGTGTCCCACAGCCTCACTGCTTTATGAACGACTTTATTGCTCCACTGATACAAACCTAGGCTGTGAGGAGAAGGTTTGGTTACAGATCCTTCCCACAAAGACACGTTACTGTGCAAAGATTTATCTCTGTAAGAAACAAAATCACACAATCTCTATACTCCCTCATGCTTTCTAAATTTAAGAATTTTCTTAGGCAGCATTTCTCCTTTTTAAGATGTGTTCATTATGCACACAACTCTGATTTAACAAGGCAAAGTAAGATTATTAAAAATATAGTTTATAGACTCAAGACATATTTTCTACAGTTATCAAAAATGTAAGAAATTAAATAAAAATCCTCAGTATTGCTATTATAAAAAAACAAAGCTTTCTACCCTTCCACCTCCTAGAACATTTACAATACCAACTGAACAAAGAAATAAGAATGCAAACTGCTCATTGTATAACAAATCAGAAAATTCACACAGCAGATTACACACATTGTCAGTTCTGCATAACCCTAAAAGTCAACTGATGTGAGTCCTAAAAATGAACTGCACTGACATTAGACAGCACAGGCAATTGTAATGTTTAACTTCAAGCCTTCTGATAAATGAAATCCTGTCTTAATTCATAGTATATGTGGATAATATAAGTGCTTAATGGCATTGTAAAGAAAGACTAGGAAACCACCACACACCACTGTTTGAACATAATAAAGCAAAGTCACTCTAATAATGGAACGAAGTTGGATTTTCAACAGGCAAGAATACATCCTAAAAAAGCAACATGAAAACATCCTTCAGTGAGAGTACCAAGAGGTCCAAAAAATACGTAATACCTTTCATTAAAAGGAGGGAGTCCATCTGCGTATCTTGGTGTCAAAGGTTTTCCATCACCATCACGATAAAATGCAAACAGTCCAGCAGAGAAACCCTTCAAGTTAAAAAACAAGCACATGGAAACCTTGGTAAGACATTCATATAAAATGCCAAATGCCATGAAAGAGTTCCCACACTGGAAGTACAACACTCCAAGGCAATTAACACAAACTGAAGAAGGCAAAGCAAGAGCTTTCCTCCACCAAACACCCTTCTCCTGGCAACAAGCTGGACACATATGAGGAAACAGGCACCAATTTCAGGGCAACATTTTATCTACCCTTACCAGCGCATGGATTATCTCATGTTTCACTGTAGACAACATGCCAACGAATTCCTGAGCTTGTGTTGAAATCATATTTGGACACAAGTTAGCATATCCTGCTATTGGCCTGGAAGACAGTTTTAAAATTAAATGGTTTTCGGTAAAATACTACAAAATTCAAATCATTATTCACTTGAAGCAGCAGAAGATTTAAAGAAGATATAGACTAATGTAAAAATATGTCCTTCCCAGTAATTTATAAATACTGTTAACAACACAGTGACTAAGTTACTGTTGGAATGGTGAGGGGTGGGATGGGGTCAATCAATCTCTATATTCAGTATTCTGCACAGGTGTCAGTGACAACAGTGCAAGGGACCTGAATTTTAGGTAAAACCATACAGAGGTACAAAGTCTGTGACAATGACTACAACTGAAATGGAAACAAAAGCCACATAAGTGGGAACTTGTATTCTTTAAGTTCATGAAATCACAACATTCAGAAACAGGATCTTGAGATAAAGTTTAGGCATTAACAGTGGAGGATCAGCTTTGAGTCATCATGTGCCACGTTAAGCACTATTTGATGGTTCTGTGATTCTACATAAATGCCGTGCTTGTCTATCTCAATAATGACTCCTCCTTTGTTATACAACAAACAATCAAATTCCACATCTGAGCAATTAAAAAATGTGAAAGTTTAATTATAAAGAGAGTTTGCAACAGAGGGTATACTTGCCTGTCCATTTCAGCTTCCAGTTGGCAGTAGGCTGCATATGCAATGATATTTTCATGGCCACACCTTTCAGTAGTGAGAGCACTAACGTAGAGCACAAAGTCAGCATCTCGAACCCCTTCCTGGTCAGGCGAGCCTGTGGGCCTCCGGTGCCAGTCACTGTCATTGTACACCCTGCATTGCTTCACAATGTTCAAATGGAACAATTAAAATACTTTACTTATTACGATCAAAATTTTGCATGACATAATTAGTTTGAAGCCAAGAATAAATCCTGCTGTAAGACAGCAGAAGGTAAGAAAACGCCCTATGAAGAACAGTAAACAAAACCAGAGTCAAGGAGTAACTTCCAAATAACTAGCTCTTTTGATTTATTAGACATAAGGAAGGTGGCAGCTTAAAAAAAAACAAAAACAAAAAAAGCCTGCCAAGCTGCCCAGAATTAGCACCCTGTATTTCCTATAAATTTAAAAAAATCTTGGCTTACAAAACTAGCATACTTAAGTAGCAATAGCATTTCTCATGTAATCTGCCATGCTTTTAGTAATACAGTTGAAACTTCCAAGTTAAATGAAAGAAAAATAGAAAGCTACTGATCACATACTGTAGTTGAATCAAAAATTCACACGAGAAAACAATTCTGAAGCATTTCTTGCACCATGCTCCTGAGTCAGTGGATAACCTCTTCAAACAAAGTCTTCAAAAATCAAGTCTGTGAAATTCCAACTCATTGACCAAGGTGAATAACAAAGTGACGAGTGGCAATTTAGCAAACTCCAAATCTCATCCTCTCTGTACAGGCCATTCGAACACAGGCTCAGAAGGTAGTAACCAGTCCAGTTTTACTTGACTTTTGATTCAACTACATAAACTAGAGAAGCTCACACTAATTAAAGCTGTTCTATTCTTTCATTCAGGCTTAGTGATCCCCAGCAAACAGGCCACTTACGCACAGTTACTAATGTTCACTTTTTCATTAATTACCATAAATAGTAATACTTCAAAAATTAGGAAAGACTTGGGCAGCTGAGTTTACCTGGAGGTGTTTCTCAGGAACTATAACCGGCCCACACCTTGTGTGATCTGCACAGGCTTTCTGGCAGTATCTATGAGGGTCAGCTTTCCTCCTTAAATATTGGTTTGTCACACATTGCCTTCAACGAAACATGAAAGACAGTCACCACTGTTCTATTACTAAAAGAGAACTACAGAATGGTCTTACAGCGCTATATTGGTACATAATATAACTTTCACAGTGAAAATTGTTTATTACCCTACCGGGGAAGACATAATGTTTCCAGTTGCTAATGGAGCATCCACAGGTTCAAAGAGAGATTAGGACCAGGTTCATAAATGCTGGTACACATAAAAAAGAATCGGCAGCATGTATAGCTTTGAATATCTCTGCTACAACAAATGCAGGTGTCGCTCATGGAAGGGTGGCAGATTTGTAAAAGAGCATCTGCCACCCCCACTGGATCAGACGGATCACTGATCTGATTCAGCAGGGCCTTTCTTACACTCTTACCTCTAAGCTTCTTTTAAAGGCTATGCAGCACAACCTTAAATATCAAATATAGCAAGCGATTTTCAACAGACTTTCACATACCTGCTCAGCAATATAGCACCAGCAGATTTGCGCACTTGAAATGTCTTCTCCAAATAAGATATAGCTTGCGGGAAGAGTTTGTTCTGAAAAGAAAATCAGAGTCACCCAGCAGCAGTGCAGGCACAACTCACCCTAAAGGCATTAATTACCAAGTTACATTAAACTTGCTAGATATTGTGGTATAGCAGAATAGGGGAAAGCCTGACTCTCTATCAATATATTTAGGAAATTCATTTCAGTATTCCCATATTTTGTTATTGGACTGAGAAAATGGGAAAGAAACCAGTATTAATTAGAATGTACAGCTTCAAAGAGGCTTTTAAAAACTATATACACATTTCTTACTGATACCTTTGCACCCTGGGATTTAGCAAACACCTGTCAAACAACACGCAGCAGAACTCTGGAATTATTTGTAATGGAGGTATAATCCATACACAAAGCTTTGGTTTCCTGGACTAGAGGAATATTAAATTGCTGGCATTCAAGGTTTTAGTTAAACCATCCATGTAATAAAATACATACAAACAACAAGTGGAAGCAAATATAACATACCTTTATAAGGTGTCTTTTCTCTGGCAGCAAACTATATTTGAAAAACAAAAGAAACGAGTTTTAAGTAATAAGGTTTCCATTGTTAGCCATGAAGAAAAAAAAATCTGCCACAACATTATACTCACTCCTCAACGCTTCTGTCATAGACAATCTTAATTCTTAGCTGTTGATCCACGTTTCTCTTTGAGACGTGATTCTCCTTTAGAGGAACTTGATAGAGAACCTGGCAGGGAGAGGCACGAGGCGCTGGATGAGGCAGCTCACCCGGGCTGACACGGCACCCCACGGCCCCGGGCCCTCGGCTCCTTCTCGCCACGGCAGCACCGCTCAGCGCCAGCCCCTTCCAGCCCTTCCCGACCCTTCCCTCACCGGGAATGGGACGCTCCGCGCCCGCCCGCCGTCGTTAGCGCCCACACCCCGGGCGGCGGGGCAGGACCCGGCACAGCCCGGCCCGGCAAAGCCGAGAAGGGACGGATCCAACAGCGAGAACGGCTAGCGGGGCGGCCTCTGCCCCCCAAACCCCCTCGCAGCCGCCTGGGGACCTCCAGCCGGCCCCACCTGGTCGCCTCTGGGCACGCGGTGGTCACAGGAAGAGGAGGCGGAGGCGAAGGGAGGCAGCGGCAGGAGCAGCAGGAGCCCGGCGGTGTAGGCGGCGAGCGGCGGGCGGCAGCAGCGGATGCGCCGAGCATGCCCGCCGCCCGGCTCGGCGGCCATCTTGGAGTGCCCGTCCGCCGCGTCGCCATGGAGGCAGCGCCGGGGGAGCGGCCTCCGCCAATGGGCGGGCGGAGAGGGCGGGCCGGGAGCTGCGAGCGCTCCTGATTGGGCGCGACGCCGCTAGGGGCGGGATCAGAGGCTGAGGGAGTGATGGCGGAGAGGACGGGGCGGGGCGGGCCGAGAGCGGCGGGCGCTCCTGATTGGGCACGACGCCGCGAGGGGCGGGGTCAGAGGCTGACGGGGTGATGGTGGAGCGCACGGGCGGCGCGGTCCGAAGTCACAGGATCAGGGATAGTGGAAAAGAGCTCCCGGATTACCGAGACCAAGCGCTGACCCAGCACTGCCAAGGACACCGCTAAACCATCTCCCCAAGCGCCACATCTACAGGGCTTTTGAACACTTCCACCGCCTTCCTGGGCAGCCCATTCCAATGCTCGACCACCCTTTCTGTGAAGAAATTTTTCCTAATCTTCAACCTAAACCCTTGAAGCCATTTCCTTTTATCCTATCGTTTATAACCTGGGAGTAGAACCCGACCCCCACATGGCTACAACCTCCTGTCAGGGAGTTGAAGAGAGCAATAAGATCCTCCCTGAGTCTCGTTATCTCCAGGCTGAGCGCCCCCATCTCCCTCAGCCGCTCCTCATCAGACTCGTGCTCCAGACCCTGCCCTAGCTCCGTTCCTTTCTCTGGACATGCTCCAGCACCTCTATGTCTTCATTGTCGTGATAGGCCCAAAAATAAACACAAGCTTTGGGGTGCTTTACCAGTGCCCAACACAGGGAACGGTCGCTGCCCTGGTCGTGTGGCCACGCTAGTGCTGATACAAGCCAGGATGTCACTGGCCTTCTTGGCCACCTGGGTACACAGTGGCTCATATCCAGCCATCTGCCAACCAGCACCCTTAGCTGCTTTTGGGCCTGGGATTTCATTTTTCATACACAAAACGGCCTTTTTCCAGTTTCTCAGTCTGCGGACACCGTACAACAGAGTATCTTCAAGTTTCTGTACAGAAATGACTAAAGAAACTTTTACTGCCACCACCACCAGGGATAAAAGTTATCTGGATTTTTGTGGTGCTTCATCTTGCAGCTCCTGCTGCTTTCCAAGATGTTCAGGCATAAAGAGGGCCACACAAATAGAAAATGGTGTGTCCTGGCTCACCCGGCTGCTTGGTGACAGCAATGAGAGAAGCCAGCAGATGCCTGGTGCTTTCAGCTAAACCAAGTTACTCTGGCTGCTGAAGTGTTTCCATGCCAGAGAAAAGCACCCAAAAAAGCAGAGAAAGGAGAAAAGCATCCTCACCTTTTCACAGGGAGCAAAATCTATTAAAGCAGGAGTGGGTAAAACCCTGCTTTGCTTTAGATGGAAATTTATGCAGGACATTCATCTGAAGTGCTGCATGGGCACCTGCTGTGAAAAGCAGAAATTTTTTATATTGCCATCTAAGATACTGTAAACCCTTTTCCCCTTTGCAGGCAATGAGAACATCATGATTAAGTTTTAAGTCATCGTGGCATCTATTTGCAGCACAGGTCTTTATTCAACTAAGGCAGAATAATTTCACCTGGAATTTGTACGCACAAATCATGTCACTCAGACAATACAAGAAAATCATTTTGTCTACAAAGGCTTTATTGCATCACTGTAACACATTCAAATATGAAGCAACACTTCTAAGTGAAGTGTGTTCCTGTTGTAAACTCAGCAATACAATGTAGCTGTGCGAAACTACTTTTATTAAACACGTGTATATGGCTTTTGATTGGCAGTTTTAAGATTATCATGTGATTAAAAGAACAGCTTGCAAAGATGTAAAAATGCCATTATTTACTTTTTTAAGGTAACTTTTAAAATTTTCAAATTGTTTAAGTATGTTAACTGAGTTATGCCTCTGCAGTTGACTCTGCAAATTGGTGATTCTACAGAAGGGTTAATGCTTCACTACTGAAAAGAAAAAATTAAAAGTCCCTCTTTACAGTCTTGAAAATTGCAAAAGCAACAGCTTTGTGAAAGCTGGAAGTAACAGGGGGGACTGTAGAAAATTCCCCTAAGAAATGGATATGACTACAGTAATTTATTCCTAGGGAATAACCAAAGTATGCCAGGGTAACAGACACATAGGTAAGGGGGCTGAAACAATCAATACAAAGTGCAGGTTCATACTGGAATTCTTTTTCTTCCAGACTTTTTTTTTAGCACCAACAAGGCTGCATGGATACCTAAGGATGACTAAAAACTCTGCTGGTGGGTGAGGTTATTAAAATCATAACACTGCTCTGATTGGAAAAGAACTTTCAGATTCCCTCAGCGTTCTAAAGGAATCCTCACAAGAAGGTGCTTTATGGTGAATACTGGAAATAGGAACATGCATAGGTGCTCTGACCTACCCCACACCTTACTGCTGGCCACGGGTAAGGCAGAGCAGCTCCCTCGCCTACCACTCCCCTCTGCCTTGTGTAGGAAGAGGTCAGAGCTGTTCTCACAGCTCTTGCCTACATCTCTGCATAACAGAACTAGACATGTGAGTACTGAAATAACATGTTCTCTAGTCCTTGTGTTGATAATTTTAAAACATATTTAAACATACAGATAGATCAATAATGAAACCTAAATATAAAAAGAATAAAACCTGCCCTGTAAATTCTTACATGTAAAAGGCACTAAAATTTTCTAGGCTATTAAGATCACTCTATTATTTGAAAGTAATAAGGTATTGTGGATATGCCTGAATGTCATTAAATATGACAAACACTGTTGGATAATATTCATCATTAACTACGCTGTCATACAGGTCAGTAGGATCTGCTGGGCTCCTTGCTGGTGGAGCAACTAGTCCTCTTCTCCCAGCACAGTACTGCCCAGTTAGGACCCTAGCCAAGTACATGTGTTTTTTACCATTCATATCTGGAGTGGAATAAATATCCTGAGCAGAGTAACATGCATTTACAGCAAAGTAGGTTCCATCTCCATAGGCTGCAGCTGTTAGGAAAGACAACATTTTCAAATATAGTTAGTGTTCTTATTCTTATAAGAATCTCTAAAACTCTTTATTTTTTTTAACTCTGCAGATGCTATAAATGTGGTTAGAGTTCAAACACAAAATTCTAGTAATAATTCTTTGTATCAGAACCAAATATGAACCCACACAGGTACCAGGTAAGTATCAACACCCAGGTATTGACTTCCCTTTCCTATGGAGAAAAGGGCTCCTCTGTTTAGCATGGTTTAGCCTGCAATCCATCAAATTGCAATTCTTCAGACTTTTGAAATTAAAATGACTATATAACTGTAATTACAGTTTTGTAGTCACACGTCCCAGCAAGTTAGAGGAATCACATGTCTTTGTTCAAAACAGATTTCTTTTTTCTGACATTGCTAAAAAGCTGTTCAAGCCAGACAGGTCCTTCCTATCTGGCTGCCCTGATCTTTGGATACTTTTGCTTGGCTACCCAGCCTGACAGAAGGGAATTGTTAATCACAGCTGAGATGAAAAGGTGGCTGTCAATACCCACAAGCAGAGAGAGGACATGGGGATTTAGGGCTCTTGCTTCCTGAGTAAATCCAACCTCTTGACAGTACCAAAGAGCAGGAAAGAGAAACTACATCTCCTCTGGGCATGTTTTAAAAAGAAATTGAGGCTGCTATTCCTACCTATGCACAACCTGATACATTTTGTGTATTCTGGGCTTCATTTATTCAGGAAAATCTCAGTGTAAGTACCTTCAAAGGATTCAGAGAGAGAAAGGTCTACTTTTGGATCCAGATCACACTGAAGTGTCAACTAGATCTCAGTTAAGCTGCTCAACTCTCTCAAGATCAAGTCAGCCCTAGGCATGTACAGTTCTGTCTTAAGGAAGAAAACATTAAGAACAAAAATTAAGGACTTTTGAAGTGAGGTTACATGGCCACTAAGATCAACTAGCACCTCAATTCAGTCCACCTTCCAATTCTTTGGATCCTGTCCTTTATCTTTGAATGCTGCCAAATAATACACGTAACATGACTGTACTAGAGGAACTGGGAAAAACAATCTTTGAACTAATGCAGAATATCTTTATGCCAAATATTTAAGTTGTCTTTAACAACTACTCAAGGCTAACTAATGAATCTCATAGATTTTGTGAGCATAAAATCGGTAGGGATGTGGGAGCTTATGCTGTCCTAATCTTTGGAGGCAACAGGAGAAGTATCTGCACTTCTACTTTGCTACCTGTCTTTGTCTAAGTGGAGAGGAGATACGGTCAGCTAGTAGCTGTTACATCAGCTGAGGATGTTGAACAGTGTTCCTTGCTCCTTTCTCAAGGTAAATGATATAAAACAATTCCCAAAAGCTTTCCAGGCTTCATTTTAGAGTAGGTGAACTCTTTTTGATATCCTCTACATGGTAGCATCCAGCAACAAGGGATTAACTGAACAGGATAGTTCCTCTGTCCACATAGAATAATCTCGAGAGTTGTTTGTTATTGTATTCTCTAATTTCATTCAGCTTTCATGTTGTGCTGACAGCACTATAATGTTGACGTTCTGTAGCACTCATACATGTCTAGGAAATGAACTGATTTGGATAATGACTCACCATTTTTTCCAGCATACCCACGATTAAATCCATAGGAGTTAATCAGTCTCAGTGAGGATGCAGCTGTCCCATGAAATAGCAACATCTCATTATTGTTGGTTTTGTTCTTTTTACAGATAAGCTTTTTTTTTAATTGGTATGTCTGCCAGAGGATGCGATTTTGTATTCTTTGAATCTGCAAAATTACAAAATTAATTATATTTATACTGGTAGGGATGAATATTTATCATGACAGGAAAGCATTAAAATTAAATCAAACTGAAAGAATTACAGCGATTTTCACAATGTCCTGTTTGGTAGGGAAACTGAATATGTAAGCCTCCTAAAAAATCAGAAACCAAAGCAGCTTACAAGAGAGTTTCAAGCTTAATAATTTTGAGTATACATTTGTCTTGCCTAGTATACCTGGTACACAGCAGTCATGGTAGCTGAGCATTGTCATTTCTAGAAACAGGCTGCTCTACCACTACTAGAGGCAATGATGTAAGGTGCCTTCTATACATCCTAATCATCTTTACAGATGATTTTCGGACTAAAGGATAGACTGTAGCAGTAGCATTATGTTGAGTTTAAGTTTCTTTTCTAGCTCTAAGCTTGGAAGTCAAAATTGCTTCCTCTAATGTGTAGCTTAGCAACCCATAAGAAACTTCTATATAAAAATAAATTGTTGGGAGGATGGATGCTGCTGGCTCCCTATGCCAACAATGTGAATATAGCTTAAGGGGAAGCAGTATCTCTGCATCAAAGCATAATCTTAAAGGCATTGCTGTAACAACTTTCCATTTTTAACGGAAAAAGACATAATGTCATTAGTTGATTTTTTTCTTTAGTACACTAATATTTTGTTCTCTTTGTGTGTTTTTGTGACCATGCTCATTGAAGCACGTGATGGAAGAAAAATTTTTAAACATATTATTCTCACTCCTAATTTAATTGTATTTTCTACTGTTTATCTCTTCTCTTGATTCAGAACAATTCCATCCTCTCCCTGACAATTAAATCTCTGTGCATTGTGTTGCAGGCTTCTAAACAAGCAGGATCAAATATTGACACTGGTTAAAACTGACAGCCGAGCCTGAAAGACTCTGGGATGATAGGGGAGAAGTTGTAAATTAGTCCAAAGCTTTATGTGAGTCTGCAAGAACTTTGTATTTTTCTTTGAATTCTGAATGCTCATGCCTCCATTTCAATACAGAATTTCCTAATTGGAAATACCATACTAATTAGTGAGTACCACATTAGTTGAACAAAGACTCAGCCTGAAGACTGACAGTCACTGGTTTTGCACCATTATATGGTAGAAATGGCAGAACAGCTCTTAGGGAATTTGCTTTGATTTATATCCACCCTCTACAGCGCTGGGGAGACTGACATACAAAAGGTGTACTGGTTGCAGACACATTATAAGCAAATACTTAGAAAGTATATTAATGTTTCTTGCCCAAGCATTGACATTTCCCCTCTCCCCACCCCATATGATATCACCTTCTCTATGGTAAAGTTGTAACATGTTGTCTTAAACTGGTTCTCAACTGTTGCATATTCAGGATGTGATGGCTTGAGATTCACCAGTTTGACCTGTTCATTTTGCATGTCTGTCCACTCCTTAGGGAGCTCTGTTGACTGCATATCTGCAAAACAGAGGTTGCATTATTATGACAGACAACTAGCTCAGCTTCATAGGTACATCTTACAAACCACCTGCACAGAGAGGGCTAAGAGAACAGTACCTTCTGCAATACTGCAAGTACTCTCTCTCTTCCAAACATCACTGGCTCTGTAATGCACTGTTAAGGCTCTACATTTTCTCTAGTCTAATTTTCCCCATACCAATACCTAACTAAAATAAGCCTTAAAACCCCAGAAGAATTTTATGTTTTCTTCATACACCACTTCCTTTGTCAGACTTCAGCATGAAATCTATGCTCACCAGTCACATATGCACAGAATATTTGCACTTTTCAGTCATACTTGCCACTGAGCACAAAACTCAAAACAGCTGGCCAAGGAAAAAAAAAAAGGAAAAAAGCTATGGAATACCCTACTTCTTTGGGATACCTGAGTTTACATTTATATGAATCATCATTCGATAATCACTATTCAAGTTTTTTTATTTAACAGAAGTATAATTTACCTTCATCCTTTTTCACACGTTGAAGGTTTATAGTTTTTCCTTGGTCATCAGTAGCCTTCAGAGTATTCAGATCCACTTTGTAGTTCTTGTTGTTAATTTTGACATTCAGATATGGTTTTTTACCTACTTTGGCACGCTCCAGCTGCATATTTGTCAGTTTATCAAAAGTAACAAAGCTATAATTGCTTCCTGGATACCTCCATTCTACCAGGTTATAAAGAAGTTCTGCCTTGGATTGTTCTTCTTCAGTAGACTTAATTTGTTGGATCATTTCTTGAACTTCTAGAGAAACAGAACAGACATCCCTGCTAATACCAGAAATTTTAATTTGAGGGGGAGAAAGCGTATTTTCAACCTGAATGGTGACTTGCTTTCGTCTTTGGAGATCTTCCAAGATAGCAATTTGTGTCTCATCAAAACTTTCAATTGCCTCATCTGAAATAGTGTTTTCAAACTGTTCCTTTAAAATTAAATTCTTTATCCAGGACTCAGTTGCATCCACCTTTTCTTGACTTTCTCCACAAATTTGAAATGTGACCAAATCAGCTTTCTTCTCCAAAATCATTGACTTTTTCTTCTCAGAAGGTTGGTTTTTGCTCCAAAAAAAGGCTGTGGATAAATGTCAATTATTAGTTGTAAATAAAAGAACTTCGGTTTTATACGCCCATGCACACAGAAAACACACCAACTTACACTTAAGCATACACAACCATGAGTCCGTTGTGGATGAATCTGAATCTTGTCTTTTTTTCATGCTTTCATGAAAGTCCGTGAGCATATTTTTCTGGAAGACGACGATTTTAATTGTCTGTAAATGCTGTACTGATCTTTGTCTTGCAAATTCCACTATAGCATCCAACATTTCATCAGCTACCTTGGCTGAGCTCTGTCCTGCTTGACCTTAACAAAAATAAAAGGCACATATCAGCAAACAGTTTTTGTGCAAGTCTGCTGTTACCCATATTAAGTTTGTCTGTTTCTGAACTACCCCCATAACAGCCCTCATTGCTTTCCCAAGAAAACACAAACCTGTTCCAATAGCTGGGAAGGCAACAGATTTGTACATCATCTGTTCACACTCATGAAGCACATCGGAGACCTGACTCTTCACCTGGTTATTGCTAATCAAATGGATGATTTTACGGCACAACAGATTCCCACCCCGTGTAGTAATAAAGCCACTTTGATACTGCCCAGCTGGAAGAGAAGAGATAAAGGAGACATAACATTTACAAAATGGCTATCTCTTTTGGTAATATTGATTGTTATATTGGTGCTACAAGAGAAGCGGAAAAGTGGAAAGAAATCCACTGTGAGCTATTTTATTATGGGTTTACTTGATTCTGGTTTTCTCTGTAAATACTCTCCAGAGTTTTGTTGAATAATTCAAGTAAATATGTGTTTTCTAATTTCCTAAGATCTCTGCTACAAAGTATTTTCCTATTAAGTACAATTTAAGAATTTTTGATGACTTTAGATACATCTCACTTTTACTTAAAAGCATTAATTTAATTAATTTATTTATATGTGAAAACCTTTCTTATGCCACTTGTTCCTTGAAAACCCAAATTCTTATTCTGCAGAAGAGCTGAGTGGTTAAGATACTATCATTACAATTATGATCAACTGAACTAAGAACAGTATGGAATTTTTAAAAATATGTTTGTGATTTTTCACAGCACTCCTCTTTGCTTACAAAATGGAGTCATATTGTGAGGATGAAATGACTGATGAGCACAGAGTTCCAGACCACTTCACAGGTCACAAAAGTAATGACTGTAAGATGCTCTGCATGCACTGAGATCAGGCTGATAAATTTACTTTGAGAAAAAGGTTTAATCTGCCAGGTGATTTTCTTCTGACTCTCAGAATTTTCTGAATGATATTGTGTACATTAAGTTAAAATGTAGTTTGGATCATTGTATTGGGGTTTTAAGTCCCTGACAACATTATCATTTCTTTGCTTAGTCCATTCCAAGAAAAATGGCCAAAAAAAAGGAGGAAAAAAAAACCAAACCACTGGCACAGAGAGTTTCACTTTAAGTTGAGGGTAAGGAGTATTTCATAGTAGTATGTTGATATGGCCTTGCTCTGTGGTGGAGTTTCCTTGGGAAACAAGCAGGGTATAGCTCTGCACAGAAATGCAGACACAAGCTATTTACCAAACAAGTTGGAGCCAAGCCTTTTATCTTGTACCCTACAGAGCAGTCTGGAAATCAGAAAGACATAAAAATAGCTCTTTGGAATGAAAGAAAAAGAAAAGAAGAATCAGTGTAATAGTTCTAAGAACAGAGACATTTGCCTGATTTGAAGTTAATGGTATATGTTTGTTTGTACGTATGTTCCTTCAGAGTCAAAGGCTGGGAAAAATATCCAGAAAACTCCATCTTGAAAGTCAGTTACCAGACTCAGAGCAGGCAAATTTTGTTTCTGTATCTAAAATGTCTATTTCTGTGCTCTTAGAGGCCAACTATAGAGAGCTAGAATTTTACTGCTCTAGTGGTGTGGCAGAATGGAGACTATAGAGGAATTTATGATCCGGGTTGTCCTGATTTCAGCTGGGATAGAGTTAATTTTCTTCTTAGTGGTCAGTACAGGGCTGTGTTCTGCATTCAGCATGACAATAAAGTGCATAACATACTGATGTTTTAGCTGGTGCTAAACAAATATGAAAAGAAAAATTCTCAAGGTATGTGTCAAAACAAGAATGGGACTTTTCAACATTCCTAAAAGTGAAAGCTGTGTTTTTCAGATAAAATAATTATAGCATCAGACCAGAGAATTATAAAGCAACTTTAAGTTTTCAGAGGGAACAACAACAACAACAACAAAAGATTGATCAAACAAAATAGTATGCTTTAACATACCATATTTAGCACATTTTTCTGCTACCTGGGAGCCAGCAGCATCCATAATTGCTTTGAAGACCCCTTAAATCATACAAGAAAAGCACACACATTCATTAAGTCACCTTAACTATCTCTACTCAAAACTCTACCTCACTTCTGTACTCTACACATACCCTGATTTCTTGTACGGCAAGATACCACGAAGTTCAAAACCTTGACAGTTTTCTTAAGTACTGTCCATGACACACTGCACTGGCTGCAGAGAGAACATTTCCTTCACTGCTGATTAGAAGTCATTAAGAACAACTCCTATTTCATCCTTTCACCCGCCAAATCCATATGACCCTCACCAAACTCTCCAGTGTCTTTGAACTATATCATTTGGTATCTTTCGTGCTTGTAATTCACAATGACAAAACCCTCTGCTTCTTACAGGGCAATTTACTTAACCAGGGCTTTATCTTAGAGTGAAACATTTTAGGATAAGAGTGGTTTTTCAGAATTATACTTAATCTAAAAATTCCCTTTCATTTAAACATTTTTGGTTCTAAGCAAGAAAAATCTTGTTAGACACCTTCTGTTTGGAAAGTAAATCAAATATTCAGGATGTATTAAAAATCTCTTTAAGGTCTATTTCCTGACTAATCACAACTCTTTATCTCCCATCTGAAAAATACTTCATAAAAGTTTCTCTTGTGGGCAATTCTTTCCTGTACCCCCTTCTAAAAACTAGCCCAGATTTATTGCTAAGGAACTACATATTCAATGTAATACCTGTTTTGGCATCAAATGATGAATTTGTTATGTTTACAATAACCTCTGTATTTTCCTTGGTAATATCTCCGCTAATTACTTGGAGTGTGATGGAACCAATCTTCATTTCATGAACTCCCAATTCTTCAGTAGAAACAGGCCTAACAAAATCTGCAAGGGGAGGAAAAATACATTGAATCACTCCTCCTTTATCTTGGGGTATTATTCTCTTCCACTGATCAAAACTTCTAGTTATCCTTTCAAGGAATATGCTCTAGATCAGTTTGATGGATGTAGAGTGTCTCTGCTTTTCTCTTTATTCCATTTCTGAAAGCTGGGCAGCACAGTATTCTTCCTGTTTAAGTACTGTGAAAGTGAATCCATTTCTATTCCTGTAAATGCATGCACTATGAATTCAGAAAATGGCCTCAGGGTTTATCTGATCTGACCGGCTCTGTAACAGAGTTTCCCAAATTAATTCTTACAAGAAATGGAGCATCCAGCTTAAGTGTTGCCAGTCATGGAGATCACATCGCATCACTTTTGTAAGTTATTTCATATTTACCTTCATGGATACAAAACTGTTCCTTTCTTCTAGTCTAAACTTATCTAACTCATATTTTATCTGCCTACTCTTAACTTCATCTCCCTGATACTCAGCAACTGAGGAGGAAGAGTTTATATCCTTATGAATAAACCTCTGCCTTGATGTAGTACACTCAGGTTTTGGCTATTCTGTCCCAATATTATCAATTAATAAATGGAAATTGTCCACTCTGTATATATATATATATATATATATAGATCTCTATCTATATAGGAGATTAAAGGTACAGAAATACATGTTATTTATGGCTCATTTGGCCAAATTTGTCCTTTGAGTAGGACAAACTACTGTGTCTCCTATCAGAACACCCTCTTTGTTATTTTATTATGATAAGAATGGCCTCTCTGAGAGTTGACCATGGCCTCAACAAAAGAAATTCCTCCCTAAGAATTTTATAAATTACATTTAAGAATGCAAGTCCACTAGAAGGAAAAAAAAATGCCCTGTGCCCTGATGACATTTCTTTTTTCCCAACAGATATAAAACTACTTAACATTATTTACATTCTCCCCCATGTCCCGCCTCCTGCCCCTACACAACTTACTTGGCTGTGCTGCTGCAGCATTGCAGATTTCATCTGCCTTACGTTCTAGTTCAGTGGTAAAAGCCTGAGAAGACAAAAAAAGTACCCAAGATAGTATTTCACAGTATATACTCCGAATGTTTCTATAATTAACATTAACAGTCACGTAGCTCTTGCTGAGCCACCTGACACATTTTATAGTCGTATTTAAGTGCCATTAATAACCACAGATGACCCAGCATGGACAGTGTGATAAGAGATATCTCTGCATTGCTAGAACTCCTCTGTCAAGAGATGAGGGAGCATCTACAGGCATTTACCGTGCCAACAGCAAGACTAATTTTGTCTGCAGCTTCTGCTTGCTGAGAGTTTGTATTTCAGAGACAATGGAAAGAAATCCCATTGTCACTGGCTCACAGCAGTAAGAAAGTGCCAAATTATTCCCGTAGAAAGCAGTATAAGTAAAATAGATTATCAAAGTGTAACTAGAGCAGTATGTTATAAAGACAGCTTTGTCCTGAGAAGAACTACCTGAATGTTATCAATATCTTCTGGTTTCAAGAGAAAATGAACTTCCTGGAGATTCTTCCAAGTGTGACTACTACTGAACCTGAATACCACATCAAACATTAACTTAGAAACAATGGTTTTGGGAAATCCAAATCCTCCAGTCCCAATAGCTGGGAAAGTGATTGATTTCAGGCCAAGTTCTTCCGTTTTCTTCAGGCAGAAATTGATTACATCTTCTAGAACCTGTAAAACACAGCAAAGATACTTTTTTTTAAAGGCATAATTTCTTATTACTTCCAAAGAAACTGGTATGGTAAGCAGCTCTGAGTGTATCAAGGCATCTTTAAGGTCTCTACAACAGAAGAAAATGGAGTCTGGTCATCTAAATTAACTATGTTAAAACCTGAAATTTCAGTATAGATTCCAAATAAATATGTAGCTGGGGGGGGTTTAATAATTAAAACATACCTTCTCTGTCTGTCCTCCATTCCACTTGGGTAGTATGGCATGAAACACAGACCTGCAGGCCATAGCACATCCACTGGTGCAGAGCACACTCCCAGGACCTGCAACCTGACTTTGTTTTTTGGTGTCAAACTCGCCTTGGAGAGCTGGTCCTGCACTTTCCAGGAAAGCTTTGCAAAGATACCCCACGCCAAACTGCAGATCTGTGCCAACACTGTTGACGACAACATCCGTCTGCAACAAGATTACAACGAAAATAGCTATAGCCAGAATTCAAGCATAAATACGCACTAAGATTAAAAGCCTTACCAAAGCAACACACAGCAAAAGAAACAAGATACCAGTGGATGCCCAAAACAGCAGCCCAGGCAGGTACCCATTTCTCCTAAATAGCCAACCAAGATAACTACAGATCATACAAATACTTTTAGAAAGTACTTTAGTATTTCCCCTTCAGCAAAAAGAAGCAAACTCTTTTACATGTTGGCCTTAGATCTGGAAAACAAACAAGACCTAGGTGGGAGTGAAACATCCTGAAATTCACAGCTGTCCTCTAGAAATGACTGCTGTGCCAGATCCCAGCCTACACTCAAGTTTTCCAAGCTTGCATCCTTGTTTAGCTAGCACACAGCTGTTCTTTCCTTACCTACCAAATCCTTGCAAAACCTACTGTCCTTCCTTTTTCATTTAAATTGAAAGATCTCGCCATCAAGTTAGAAAGGAGTCAGAAAAGTAAAGACCTACCGTGGCTTCCTGAATATTTTTCTTCTCCACTCGGATGCAAAGTCCTTCATTTGTTGTAACCATCTTCAGATCCCCTTTTCTCTTCTCCTTCTGTTTTTTTTTCAGTGTCAGCCATTTTGGGGAGAATGATTTATCTGAAAATACTTCTTTTACTGCCTCACTCAGAACCTGAACGATTACTTCTGCATTACTCACAAGATAGACCTCCTTCAAACTGCTGTCCTCCCTGAAGTCTTCCAAGGTCTCCTTGATGGAGACCACAATTGAATCTGCACATATTGGTGGTGGAAAGCCATAAATCCCTCCACTTATAGCAGGCAGAGCTATGGAACGATGATTGTATATTTCAGCCAGTTGTAAACAATTTCTCACTGTCTTCCTCAACAAGCTCACACACATTTCTGGTTCCTCCGTGCTCCACCTGGGCCCAACAGCGTGAATGACGTTCTTGCAGGGCAGTTTCCCGGCGCCCGTGATCACAGCACACCCGGGCTGTAAGTTCCCGTGCCTCCTCACCAGCTCATCGCACTCCTCCTGCAGCACCGGGCCAGCTGCTCTGGACAGGGCGCCAGCCAGACCACCCAGGTGTTTTAGGTTTTCATTAGATGCATTCACCACAACATCAACAGGGTAATTAGACAAGTTACATTTATACACTCCTACCACAATTCCTCCTGGCAGGTTTTCTTCATAGTAGACCTTTCTTTTCACTTTATCATCAACTTTTCCATCCTTCTGTTCTTCTTCTTCTTCCTTGATCCTAATGAAACAGCTAAATTTCTGCTTTGCCTCTAAAACACATAAATCTTTCCTCTCAGTGAAAAATTCTTTTGCCCCTGGTTTATCAACTGGCACATTTTTTGAGTAAAGGGATGAGACAATTTTTTCAAACATGGTGAATGCTTCTGGAACTTCTGCTCTTGGTCCCTTCAGAGAAATACCTGGTGTCTTGGTGTCAAAATGTACTGTCACACCTTTCTTCTTCAATTCTTCACAAACACCAGATTTCTCCTTCTCTACAAACTGCACTATCACTACTGAATTAGCTGGGATTACTTTTTCCATGAGTGTGTTTTTATCTACAAAATCATTAAGTTTCTGATAAACTTCTGTTACAGCCTTAGAAAAGCCAGCAATAATAATTTTATTTTCTTTTCCAACTGACTGACAAGTGATGACAATTTCCTGGGAAGATTTATTTGTCTTGCGCAAGGAGAGAAGAAGGTTCTTCCACTGATCCTTCTTAATGATTTCACTGTCCTCCACATTGATGCACTTGTATTCTAAACCTGTTTTTATTTGCTTTTCTGCTTCTAGAAGATCTTTGAGAGCATTGCCATATAGCAACACAGTATCATCCCAAAGTTCATAAAAAGTATTAATTTTTTTCCTAATGAATAACATATCTGATGTTTTTTTATTATCTACACACTGTAGATAGTGGAAGACATGGGGATCAATGGTAACTGACGTACATGGCATACTCAATACCTTTTCCAGTAAGTCAGCTTTGATTTTATATACTTCTGCAGGTAATCCACACAACTGAACAGTCTTTTTTTTGCCATCATAAAAGATCTTTATGCACGGATATCCCTTCTGAATATGCTCTTCTAACCCAGCATTGTGCAGCACAGCATACTTCCCTGGGATCACTGACACAGAAATTTCTATGCTCTGTTTTTCCCTTTCACTTTGCTTCATGCATTCCCTCACTTCTTTCTCTGCATTGTCCACTGCTGCTCTCTTGCCTGCAATCACCACCATCTCCGCTGAAATATCAGTAATGATCAAAGCAACATCTTTTGACAGCCTGTGTTTCACACCTTTCCAACCGGATGAGTTTACGTTACATTTTATAACTATGTAACGTGCCATAATACGCGAGAACTCAGTGGAAGCCTCTTGCTGCCAAGTCTTAAGGAATTTTATCACTGGCTTTTTCTGCTCGTGGAGAGATGACGATGGGAACAACACAACTTCTGGGTTTGCACAGTCTGCCTGGGGCCATTTGAGCTCACAATGGCAAACTGCCATTTCCTGATTTATGCCTTGGATCAGATTGGGATGCCTTTGTAGAAACTGCCATACATACGGGTCTAGTGGCACACCAATAGGGTCTGGCATCTTGACAGCTGGTCTTTCTTCTCCATAGAGAGCTGTTCCCAGGGAGTGGTAATACGGATGCACAGAAATCAGCGTCTGTTTCAGTAAATGCTGCTTTTCCAAGACTGTGGTTAGATCTAAAAGTGCACATATGTACAAAAAACCATATATCATTAACTTCAAATCAGGCAAATGTCTCTGTTCTTAGAACTATTACACTGATTCTTCTTTTCTTTTTCTTTCATTCCAAAGAGCTATTTTTATGTCTTTCTGATTTCCAGACTGCTCTGTAGGGTACAAGATAAAAGGCTTGGCTCCAACTTGTTTGGTAAATAGCTTGTGTCTGCATTCCTGTGCAGAGCTATACCCTGCTTGTTTCCCAAGGAAACTCCACCACAGATCAAGGCCATATCAACATACTACTATGAAATACTCCTTACCCTCAACTTAAAGTGAAACTCTCTGTGCCAGTGCATTTTTTGGCCATTTTTCTTGGAATGGACTAAGCAAAGAAATTTTAATGTTGGCAGGGACTTAAAACCCCATTACAATGATCCAAATTACATTTTAACTTAATGTACACAATATCATTCAGAAAATTCTGAGAGTCAGAAGAACATCACCTGGCAGACAAACCTTTTTCTCAAAGTAAAATTACTAAGTCAGGACTGTCCTAACAGATATTTATCAGAAGTTGCGCTGGCACAAAAATTGGACAGTGATTCAAGGAATGCAAGCAACAGTAACAAGTTTGTTCTTTAGCCTTGTTCTTCAGCCTTGTTCTTCCCTGATAATGGAGGCATTTGACCTTAATTAGTTTCTGAAAGGTAACTGTGAAAGCTGAAGTCATTGACAGCTCCTGCTCCCTCCCTCTACCTGTAAGTACAATTAATATCATATTGCAGACAAAAACCTCTGCGAATGGGCAAAAAACACCAGCGAGAACAACCCATACACAAGGCAGGTATTAAAATGAATATCTGGTAACAATAACCAAACCAAACTTATGCCTTAAGATTTAGCTTTTATATTTTTCAGATCCTGTAGTGCTTTAGTGTGTAACTCTGAAACTCCATAGAGTCTGTTAGGTCCTGTTCTCACATTCTAGTTAGACAGAACAAATCCTCTCTAGGCTTGGACTCAAGGACACCTTGTTTTTCCAGGCCCTGAAATATGTAAACTAAGTCTCTAAAAGGGGGGGATGAACATGGGGTAAATTACTGCATTACCTGAAGCTGTAATTGGAGGATTAACCCTGATATATAAATTGATCAAAACTTATAAAATTGTAGAAAACTCGTGACCCACGGTCCGTCTTGGGTGTAGTCTCTGCAAGGCTTTTGCGCTGCCCAAGGTGGGTCTACTGAAGGCCTTTAATAAATACCTACTTTATTCTCTAACCCTGTCTAGCCTCTGTTCTAGGTAGCCATTTCAAGGCATCAAAACAAACAGAAAACTCCCCAAGAGATTCTGAAGCCCTAGACATGGCAGCAGATTTCTACATCCAGAGCATTTCCCAGGAACAGAACAGTGGACACTGACTTCAGCGACAGAAAGCCAGGCTTTTCCTAATGCCCACATTTGCTGTAATTTTCTCACAGATCATCTGCCTGTGAGCACCTTGGTCAGGCAAAGGACAGTGTTACCTTTGTGGTCACAGAAAGTAATGATGGCTGAGTTCTCCTCAGGGAAGAGCTGGACATCTGACACGGGGCCCCCTCCGTTCTGCGCCCTCTCAAAGTATGTTGCAAGGTAGTCTGTAGAAATGCTGTCTGGTAGGTTTTCAGCCTTGATGCTCTGGGTCAATTCAAGAACCCTGGCAGTCATTTTGAATTCACTAAATCTCTTGTGTTGTGAACATTTTTTAACAAATTCCTTAGTATCTGTAAACAGAAGAGCACTATGAACAGACTGTATTTTCCTGTGTCATTATCAGCTGTGGCTATCACTTCAGGCAGAGAAACGAGCAGAGTCTACTCCCTGTATCTGGAACAAAACTGTCTCTGGTGCTAAATAACTCTGTGTTGTAATAAAAAAGGGGTAAAGCACACAACCATGTTACTCTCTGCTATTCACTATCACTATGTCTCTGTTCCCATCTCATAAGTATACTGTCTTCTCTAAAGGAGACTTCATATAATCCCCACACTCAGCACACTTCTAATTCTTCTTCATCTAACCCAAAATAAGATAGAAACAACAAAACATTCTTATCCAAATTCAATTAATAAAAATGCCACAATTTTCTTTTTTTAACATTTGGATCAGGGACACTTTTATGGAGCTGTATATAAGGCATCTTTCTTGAGAGACTGCAATCCAGGTACTTTTTAAAAACAGTCTGGATCTCCAGTGGGAGAGGAATCAAACTCTGAAAGCTATTACTCATACATGGAAATTAATAATGGTGTCGTCCTGTCTTACCAATACTTTTTGTAAAGGAAGCTACAGCAACATTTATTTCAGGTATCACTTCCACGGTGAAGTCAGTATCTACAGTCAGGCCACTTATGTTCTCCAACAGCATCCGTAAGCACATTGGACTGCATCTCTCTATGTTCTCAAATACCACCAAAGGTGAGGCCTCTGCAGAGTCAGCTTTCCCCTGGAGTTCACTGTTTGGAACAAAACTCTTTGCTTTCTGCAAGGCTTTTGGATCATCTGCAGCAGAAAGATAAATAAGCCACATAAAATGTTGGTACACATTTCCTGGAATAAATAGATTCTTCTTACCCTTTTTCTTCTTTCCTTCCCCAAGAAAAGAGATTGCCTACAAAAAAAATACTGCAGGGTACCTCTGGATATTTTGAGTTCCAAAACAGCCCAGATGGAATATTCTGCAGGGCTGCAGGCAGTTTCTTTGGTGGCACAAATGTAGGCATGAGTAAACATGTCCAAGGTCACGGGTATTTCTCTGAGTCAGAGACTAAACTAAAGCAAACTAAACTAAACTGAATTGAGATAACAGGCCCTGGCTGCTCAGGTGTCAGTAGGGGTTGGGAGAGACCTTGCAGCCTCTGTATCTGTTTCTTAGCCTGGGTGCAGGCAAAACAAGCCTGAACAGAGCTCAGGACATTCACAGGCATCATAGGACACCAGTAGCTCTGCATTACTCAAGGTAAAGCCTCCTGATGATCACCGTGCCCTGCCATTAGTGCAGTGTTGGAAGATCCATGTGCACAGGGGGCTGACAGGGATGCAACAAAACTTTGCAAACAGAAAATATAACAGATGTGCCCACTGAGTACCCCAGAAGTCCAGTGTCTGCCAGAGGCAGGCATGTCTCCATCCTTGCAGACGGATGAGAGTGGAGGTGTGAGGGAACCTCCAGACTGGAATGACCAACAGGCTGGCTCTGACTGCTCACCAAGGTACAAAACCAACAGATATCAAACCTATAACATTTCCAGAAGACACCTGCCTTTGAAGGCCTACCACCATGAACAAGAAGAAAACAAAATAAATAAGAAGTAACAACTCTGGAGATGCTAGTTACTCATTTCTAAATTGCTGAAGGAGTCATCTGCTCCACTCTGTCCAATGAAGAAAACACCAAAAAGCCAAAACTGAAAATCAGGCTGACCCAATGATGCAATTGAGAGCAACGTCTGAAGATTTGCAGGTTCCTCCCTAGTAAAACTAAAAAATAGATGACAACTTGGAGAACTGGAGTCATGTGTGGAGAAAAGCACCAACATTTTTGTTTTATGAAGAATCAGCACACAGAGTGATGGATAACATTTTACCTTTTGTTTGAAGGTTACTCATGGCATCCAAAGCCTAAAATAAAATAAAAGCCAAATATTAGTGAAAGATTAGACAGTCTCACCTCTATTTCAAAGCTCTAGTTAGGACTACAATTTTTATTCACCTTTGTGGGAACTGATTTTACTTCAAATGTCTCCTCTTCAGTAGCTAGTGATGTTCCAGGCTCTGTGACAATCAATCTCAATTTTCTTTCTCCTTCTGAATTCAACTCATGAGACTGTCTCTCAAGAACTCGTTGCTTGACTAAACAAAACCAAAAACACCCTGTGAAAATCTGAATGGAAACACAGCTTTACATTCCATAGCACTTTCCCACCAATACATTACAACACTGTCTCGGTTTAGGAATGGTGTTCTGCAATTTATTTTTTCATTGAAACACTCCAGACGTCGCAGCTCGCTCACTTCTGTTCTCCCTCCTACCCCCCTCCCCTCGCCGTGGCAGGATGGAGGGGAGAATTGATGGTACAAAAAGGTAAAGATTACAGGATGAGGTGAGAACAACTGACTACAGACAGCAATGAAGTAAGAAAAACGAGCGGGAACAACACCAATATTGATAACGGAGCGAACAAGACACGCGAACGATTCACGCGCCGTTGCTCACCCGACCCCACACTCGGCAAAATCCGGAAACACTCCCATCCCTTCCGTGCCCGCGGCGCATGGCTGAGGTGGGATCGGATATCCCCAGGGAGCTGGCTGTGCCCCGCCTGGCTCCTGGAAGAATTAACCTCGCCTTGGCCGGAACAAGGATATACAGATACATTGTCCCGCAAAATTAAAGAGCTTTAAACTCCTAACACTGACACAATATGCACAGTATGTATTTCTTTCTTAAAGGAAACAGCAGAGGACGTTACTCCTGCGAAAAACCGCCAGAGATGCAAAAGTCGGCTCTATCACGTGTTTCGTGGCGGTACCCCGAGAGTCCCGGTACTGGCCCCACGCCTTGAACATCCTCTTCCAGACCGAAATGGCTTGGGGCTGTATGTCCTGAACTTACCAGCCGGGAGAGCCAGCAACTGGGAAGCATGTTAAGGCAAGAAAAAGAAAAATTGTGTATACGTATGTGTGCGTATCTCTGTGTTTCTGCACATACATGTGCAATGTGTACATTTAACCCAACTGCAGCTAAATCGTTTCCACCTTGCTGCAAGTTTATAAAAATATGTGCATGTTACAGCTGTCATATTTTATATATATCTGTAACTAATCTAATGGTTAAGTTAACATAAGCTTTATTATTCCGAGTGCAGTCTAGAGAATACTACTGTGCATCAAGATGAATATGTATATATATATTCCTCCTAGGATATATTTACCACCTTACAGTCTTTATGCCAAACACAATCCAGAGGCTAGTACTAAGCACCAAATATAGGCATATATATAAGTAAATATAATATTCTGAGTTAGAATAGACCCACAAAGATCATCGAGTCCAACTTTTGGACCTGCACAGGACATCCACAAGAATCGCACCATGTTTACATACTATCTATTCCATACTGCACATTAGGGGGTGTATACGACATATTATGTCCTGTAGATACTGCACATCACCTACCAGCCGGGATACATTATTACATCGTATGCAACAACTAAGTTAGTACGTATCTTTTAACTTGCAGAAAGTTTACACTTGTGAGTTACGACCCCAACACCTCCGCAGGGAGCCCCCACACTAATCCATGTCCCGGGCCTGCACCTGCCGGGTCCCCTCACCCCGCCCCGGCCCGGCCCGGCCGCTCACCCTCGCGGCGTGCGAAGCAGACGAGGATGTGTCCGGTCCCGGTCCCGGTCCGCAGCTCGCACTCGCCGCCGCCCGAGCGCTTCTGGCTCTGGAAGTAGCAGAGCAGCTTCTTCCTGAGCGCGGGCGGCGGCTCGGCGGGGCCCCAGTCCCCCCGCACCAGCAGCGGGAAGGCGCACGGGCGCTGCCCCTCCATGGCCGCCCCGATGTCCCCTCTCCCCGCTCGTTGTCGCTCTCGATTCCCGGCCCCCGGGGCGCGGCTTTTCCCGGCAAGCACGTGCCTGTTGTGTCCTTGCTGCCGCCTCTCGCGATACACCTGCCCCAGGCTGCCCCCTCGGGCCCCCGGGCACAGCTTCACATCCGCGCCCTTACGCTCCTCTACCCCTAGAACAGCCAAAGCATTCCCCTCACCTTATCAAATGCCCCGTCTGCCCCGTGCCGAGGGCTGGCAGCCCGTCTCGCTGTTGTCCCGGTGTGCAAGAGGCCAATCCAAACACAGAGTCGAGGCATTTGATTCATCTACAGTTCTGCACAGAAAGTGGGGTTGGGTGGCAAATCTACAAAGCCAGCTTGGTGACTAACAAAACATTCCACTCCTTGTACATTTTAGCAAAAAATGGCAATTAATGTTCATTAACTACAAGTTACTTAGTTCTCTTATTAATGAGTATTCTATATGCTGTTGGTTAGTGATTCTCTCTCTTCTCATGCCAATTAGTTCACATGCTCAGTGTTTCTCTTCTTCTGGATCAGTGGGTTTCTTGACTCAGTGGGCCATGAGTTGGTGGTCACAATCTCCCCTTGCCCAGATCACCTTAATGCAGTAAGAGGTGATTCAGCATACTTGCTGAGTTGTCTTTATTAGTTTCTTCCTTATCTTGGGGGTTCTGCCAAATGTCTTCGTGGCCTGTAAATTCTGCATTCTTTTTGCCCACTATCAGTGGTAAATCATTCTTCCCAAGCTTTGTTAACCTACCCCTAAGTCTCAAATCATTGAAACACATCAAGCCCTAAACCTTAACACGGCAATTCTATTAAAAAGTAATTTGTCTTTCTAACACCTGGACATCAGTTGGAGTTTACTTGCTAGCTGCTATCTGTTTAATGGATGAAATCTCCTTTCTTGTTGATTAAACTTGAAAGAGTACAAAGATCAAACATAAAAGAACATGGTTCCTTAAGATAATTTTTACATATTCCACATTTTGCATCATTGCTGCCAGAGAAACAAGATCAGGGTGGAATAAATTGTGTCAGGGGAGGTTTAGGTTGGATATTAGGAAGACGTTGTTCACTCAGTCTACAAACTCACTCAGAGGGTGGTTGTGCACTGCAACAGGCTCCCCAGGAAAGTGGTCATAGCACCAAGCCTGACAGCTTTCAAGAAGCACTTGAACAATGCTCTAAGGCACATGGTGTGACTCTGGGGGATGTCCTGTGCAGGGCCAGGGGCTGGACTTGATTCTTGTGGGTCCCTTCCAATTCAGGCTTTTCAATGATTCTGGGTCCCCTTGTACACTCCTGCCTCTGGCCTTTGCCTTTGTTAGAATAAGCCCATTTGGAAAAGCAGCATCTGTCACTCACAGCTTGCACAAAGCCCAGGGCTACAGGTTTCTGCTCCAGGATTGATGCCCCACACACCTGTAATGCAAGCACAGGTGAAAAAACACCTTGGTGTCCTCAGTAACTTCTTGTGCCGCTGGGGAAGCTGAGACCTGATGCAGTACTGGCTCCTGGAGAGAATGGTCAGACTGGTACCAGTGACCCATCAGCTGCAATGAAGGCACCTGGAGCCATTTCCTCTGGCTCCTGGCAGGCTGATGAATCACTGGCCACGGTATTTGTTACGGGGATTTAATAACTTTATACACTGTACACAAGCAAAACTTAACACTTTGGCCCCCATACCAATACTGTGATTTCCAGCTCAAGGTGAAATTGATTTCAACACATTTGATTTAAACAGTCAGCAATTTTTAGTGATTAGAAAACTGACAGAGTAGAAAGCAAAAAAGCCCAAAGGGCTTTCCAGTGCTGTCCCAGAGGGAGTGATGGGATGGATGCAATTGCACAGCCTGAGGTTTATGGCTCTATTGATATACCTGACTTGCAGATTCATGTTATTTCACACCACCTTGCCTAGAAAAGGTGTCCCTTGGCCACAGTTACCCTACAGTAGTTATTGCTAACATGGACACGCTAACCCACGGTAAAACTTTAGCAGTAACTTAATTATGTAAAGAAAGCATTGGAAGATTTTTTTCTGAATCATACAACCAAATAGGTCAAACCCAATACATTCAGAGGAGCTAAGAGCTTTTCAAAGTTGGAGGTACTGCAAAGCAGCAGGGTTAGTGTATGAAGTCAATCCACATCTGTAATGTCAAGTTCATTGAAGTTCACTGGTTGAAAGCCAATGCTAAATGTTCAAAGAGGTTTAGACAAACACAAGCCATTAAGTATAACTGGTTCATTTATTGAAAACTGCTCTATCATAATCCATTATGAGATTGTCACTTATGGAGTGTAAGAAGTCATCAAAAATGCAACACCGAATAGTCCGTGGCTGCATTACCATTTCCAATTCCCCACCAGAGACTGGGAAGGCCCTAAGGCTGTATGAAAAGGCTGATACAGTACAAAGGCTCTCACTATGCCATCTAAAAGAGGATTGCAGTACAATATTGTGCTTGAGTGCTAATACGCTCTGCTGCTCCAAGTGCAAACAAGCTTCAAGGGGATCAGAAATTGCCAGATTGCTTGGATGGAAGCAGAAATTAATTTGACACAACTCTTCATTATTTTTGTTGTGTGTTTTGTTACAGGTGTTTCTATCCTACATAAAGGCTGAGAGACACGCAGTTGTGGCTGCAATCAAAATACTTACTTAGTGAAAGTGATAAGGTATTCTGGGTAAGCTTGAATGTCATTAAAAATTATGAACATGGATGGCTGGCTCACGTTATCAGTTGAACTATCAAACAGATCTACAGAGTTGTTAGCATTTTTTAATGCTGGAGTAATTGATCCTTTTATCCCCAGAGAATATTCTCCAACAAGGACTCGAGCCAAGTATACGTACTTCTTCCCATCCACATCTGGTTTAGAGTAGATGTCGTTGGCAGAATAGTTGGCGTTAACAGCAAAGTACGTTCCGTTTCCATAGTTTGCAGCTGTAGTCAGAAAAACACATGTTTGTGAGTGTTCCAGTGGCAGCAATTACTTATCTGCCACCTTCAGAGCCCGTGAATCTTTGGACAATTCTGCTTTTTATTTGCAATGGGGAAATACAATAAAATAAATGACTTTGCATACAAGGCGGGACTATATAGATGGCATGGCAAATCAGCCCTAGCCCTATTCAGGAAAACAAGAGTTGTTTTGAAAGTTACATTACCGTGCATTCCAGCATAGCTCCGGTTAAACCCACGGTTGTTAATCAAGGTTAATGACTCCTTACTCGTCCCATGAAACAGAAGCCTCTCATTGTTTCTGTTGCCATTTTTTTTATCCATTTCACACTTTTTTATTTGGTAGGCCTTCCATAAATATGAGTTCTGTACCCTTTCAATCTGTGAAGTTTGAAAGTAAGACAGAAAGGAAGTGGGTAGGTTGCTGTCATGAAAAAAATTAGCATATGAATCATTCAATCTGCTTCCAAGATTCCCCTCCTAGCTCCAATGCACACACACCACAGGATGAAGTAAGTTAGTCAAATCCTTCTAAGCTTTGGCATGGTAGATAGCAGAATTCAGCTGAAACCATGAGACAAACACTCCCTGGGAAAAAACAAAGGAGCGTTTTGCAGGTTTTGGGGCCACAGATAACCTGCAGGGTCCGCACAGCACACGTGGCTTATGTGGGCAAAAGATGAGCTCTGCTACAGCAAAAACCATTCCAAGGAAGAGCACTCTCCCCTGGAGCAAAAGAAGTGACTGCTTAAGAGCTGCTCCAAATACTTCAACTGCAACATGAAACTGGTTAAAGCTGACTAAAGTTAGTGACAGACAGAAAGACTTGTCCAACTTCAGAAATCCCAGGGGAATTTCTTTTTCTGTTGTTATTAGTATCCTTCATCACTTGCCGTCAAAGCATTTATGCTCAGAAATGATGACTTGCTTTTACCTTTTCAATTTTGAATGACTGACAGGTTCTCAGAAACTTTTCCTGCACATCTTTATACTCTTCTGAGTCTGGTTTTAGTTCCACTATTTTGAGTTGCTCATTTTCCATAGTGTCCCACGTTGCAGGGAACACCGTTGACTTTTGATCTGCAAAAGAAATATGAATAATTATATTCACCCAAATGCCCTGCTTAAAATTAAATAAGCCCTGCTACAAATCCTTCTGGAAGTCTATACATCTTGCTTATGGACGAATCAGAAAGAGGTCTCTCCTTATATTGTAAAAGACCAGTAGTAAATGGAAGAGGGTACATCCCAAGAACAGAAGTGAGCCAAGATCTAGAATGACACTTGCTACAAGGAAATTATTGCTAGTAAGCCTGTCAAGAACATCAGAACGCATTAGTCACTTCTCAAAATATTTTAAATAGCCGCAAGGTTCTTTTATTTCCCAATTCAGTTCCTTTCTACATTGTCCAAAAGAGCACTTGCAGAAAGCTCCTAACAATACTTTGAATATTCTCACCATTCCTTTCTCCTTTCTCTTACTGGATACAACCAGGTTTTCACGTAGGAATGTCAGTCTGTCAAGATGCTTTTACTTACCTTCAAATTTATCAACACGTAAAATGGGTATTTGTTTTCCTTGGGCATCCACAGCATTTTTAGATTCCGTATCCACTGTGTATATTTGCTCACCAATGATCACTTTAATAAATTTCTGCTTTCCCGTGTAAGCATTTTCCAACTCCATATTTGTGAGACTGTTAAAGGGCACATAAGAATTCTTTTCCAAATATTTCCATTCAATTGAATTTCGTAGCAATTTTGCCTGGGTCTCTTTCTCTTTAGCAACTTTTACCCGGAGGATCATTTTCTGAACAGCTGAAGAAGCCATCCAGACATCTTTCGTAACCCCTGAAATTTCAATAGAGGTATTCTTCAAAGTAAGAACAATTTTTAAGTTCTTCTGTAGGTCACACAGTTCTTCATTCTCTTCTTCACCAAAATCAGAGATAGACTCATCTACAATTTCTTTATGAGATTGTTCTTTTAAAATTGCATTTCTCAGCCACCTTTCAGCTTCTTCCACATCTTTTTTATTTTCACCACAAATCTGCACAACAGCCAGGTCGATTTTCTTTTCCAAAACAACTTTGGTTTTTTTCTTTGAGGACTGTTTCTCAGAGCTCAAGAATGCTACATTGAAATACATAAATATAGTAATTAATATTAATCTTTATTAGCTGGTGCTAAACAGATTGATCTATAACCTGTACTTAAGTGACATCTACTTACATCCAACTATGTGATATGCCTTGGAAACAAATGATTTGAATAGTGCTGCAGCAGACTTTTCTCTTTTCTGCATGCTTGCTTGGAACACACTCATCAGGTGTGGCTGAAAGATGACAACTTTAATCGTTTTCACAGACGGAGCAGAACTCCTTCTTGCAAAGTCAGCTACTGCATCTATCATGTCGTCGGCTACCTCAGCTGGATTGCGGCCTGCCTCTCCTGAAAAAAGTTGCAGATATTTTGCTCTAAAAAGTCTTTGTTACAGACGATTAAAACATCTCTAAAAGAACAGCTATGAACATACCCACAATCACCTGGATCATAAACAGGTAAAGAATAATGTCAGGCTGGCAATTAGGAAAGGTTTATATTTATCAGGAAAAGAAAGTTGGGGACCACCTTTCCAGCAAGGGAAAAATGGAAGTCTCCTTTTGTTGACATGGCAACCAATCAGGTCATGATGTAGACGATACAGCTTGGGTAACTAATAGGCCACAGGTCTGCTGCTCAGTGGCCCAGTAGTCAGTTCCTTGCTCAAAATGCAAGCCTAGTTTTATTCATGCAAGAGCTTCCTTCATGCATGGGGTACAGTTGTGGATTCTCCGACTCCAGGGATTTCTACCAAACTAACTGAAAATAACAAGAGAAGAAAAAGGCACAATCTGGGCTTTTTGACAGGCTCACGTTCCACCTGTATCAACCCTACTTGTGCGGCTGCTGGCTGGAGTTGCATCATCTACTGATTTCAGCAATGGAGAAGTAGGTCCCTGGCTATTCTCTGATCAGCTGCCCACACATACCAGGCTACAGGTTCTTCAGGAAGCACAGACATACCTTTGAATCCCTGTTAGCAAGGAAGTGCTGGCTCTAGAACGCTCATGCTCATTATGTACTAGATCACTGCAAGGAGTTAAGCTTTCTAGCTTTCATAAGCCTCTAATAACAGCTTTAAAATCTGCAGTTTCCAAATATATTTTCAGCAAATAATTACCCCTCCAGATAAATAAAACTCATCTCTTGAGCCCTGAGATCAGGAGAAACACATGCACTTTTCAGAAAAGGGAGACACAGACCTGTTCCAATTGCTGGGAAGGCGACAGAGGTGTACTGCTGTAGTTCACACTCCTGGAGCACCCGGGAGACCAGGAACCTGATGTCATTTAGGGCAACATAATGAATTATTTTTTTGCATGGCAGGTTCCCTGCCTGGGTGATGATATAGTCATTGTCAGTTTGCTGGGCTGAAACATAAGTAGAAGAAAATAATCAACAATTATCCACCATAGATATGTACTAGTCCTCAGTAGGAAATAAGAAATGGTGACAAATATGGCCCAGGATAAGCTTCAAGCCTCCTTTCATAAAGTGAGCAACCCCCTCGCTCAATTTTCACCTTTAAGGCACAAGAATTCAATTTATGTTTGTAAAATTTTTGCCTCCTTTGGCAAATAAATTTAGTGTGTGCCTTTATTTGTCAAGTTTGCTCAGTAAACTTGGAGAACTTTGTTGTCCTGAGTTTTGTAGTTCTTCAATGTTTCTCTTTGCTGTAGTACTTTCTCACGCATGCTGTTGTAAACATTGCCATGTTTTTGCTAACTGTCCTTGGTGTTTTCATTCCATTCTCCTAGGTGGAAACATGTGATAAATTTTTCCTTTGACCAGTGTGATGAAAGAGTAGTAATTTCTACCTCCAATCTATAGTGATTTCTAAGAACATATAAATAAAGGTCAGAGGGTTCTGCCCTCACTCTTTTAGCTCTCTCTTGGCTCTCTTAGCTCTGTCATTACTCCTCGGCCTGGTCGGCTGCATGTGTTTTCTTTGTGTCCAAACAGTGCGACAGAACTTCATGCAGATTGGCACTCTGTCTTCACACACACACACACACACACATACACAAAAAAAATTATGCCATCTACCCCCAGGCCACCTAGCCCAAATTACTCTCTTGGCCTGTGCAAGAGAAACTTGTTTATGTCTGATCTCTTCCACATAATTCTTTTACTTCGGTTGGTCTTCCAAGATGACCTCCACACCTGTATATATTCCCATTTCCCTTATTTCTGGGGTTTTAAACCACATGCTCATCCATCTTTACTCCTCTTTCCTCGTAGCTGCTGTCCAGTAGCTGAATTTGGCCTATAAATAAATGCCTCCTCTGAGGCAGGAACCAAGCTTCACACTACTGAAAAAGCAGTCACCCAGAGGATGTGGCAGCGAGTTACTAGTTAGGCCAACAGGAAACATCTTCTCACTGAGAAATAACGAAAGGAGTTGCAGCTACACAGCTGTTTCCAGTGAGAAATGGCTTCTCTATTAACGTTTTTGCCAGCATCACCCCTTGCTCATGGCTCTGTTCAACGTTGACTCTGTTTTTATCATGGAAATCTTTACTCGAGTAAGAGGATGCAATAACTGATTGATTTGGATCTTTATATATGCTTAGAAGCTGGCTCCTCTTGAAGATTTTTCTTTTCCTTTCCTCATTAGATGTTTTACAAATATCATATTAACTGATTAAAAACTAGTTGCTGTAACACAGTGTATAATACAGATGGAACTACAGTAGTCAGTACTGAAAAAGTATTCCAGGAGATTCCCTGCCATGCATTAACACTTTTGGAAATGTTAGAAATGTTGTACCATACCTAGCACACCACACTCGTCTTCAACTGCTTTTCCAGCACCATTCAGAATTGCTCTGGAGACACCTTAAATGAGAAGAGGCACATTAATCCACTGTTACTGCTGTTCAAGTCCTATCTGAGGCAGAACTGTATGCCTCATCACATCTAAAACATCTCAATTTCAATAACATTACAGATTATAAATGAAAAACACTGTAGCCAAAATTTTAGCCTTATATGCTTTTCAATTCAAATTGATGTTTAAAGTACCTAACAAGTTTCACTAAGGTCAAAACCTCATCGAGATTTGTTTCCTCCTTTAGTCTGAAAGGTGTTCTATAAAAAGATTCTATATATATAAAAAAGCACTCAAAATTATTAGTTTCCCTTTCTGCAAGATAGTCTTAAACATGCTGTCCTGTAACATAGATTAACAAGCAAATAACGTTTCAGACACTTCCTAATATAACTTTTATACCCTAAGAAGCAAAACAGAAACTACACTGTGAAACAAATAAAAGGGTTTAAAGCATTGAAGAAAATACTTCCTCCTCTTGTTTCTCAGCCCTTCCAAGCACACATACTTTTTTCACACATAATATCAATTAAAATACCTGTTTTCAGGTTGAAGGTTTGGTTTGTTATGTTTACAATGACATCTCCCTCCTCCTTGGTAATATCACCTTCTGCCACTCGGAACAGGATGGAGCCAATTGTCACTTCAAGCACGTTATGTGATGAGGTTGAAGAGATAGCAGAAAAAGCTGCAGCGAAAGAAATACAGACCCTGAGCAGAAGGGAGTGATGATGTGAAAGACAAGGGACTTTTTCATGGGTACAATGCCTACAGAGACCACAGTTTGGCTACAGACTCAGCCTGTGAAAAGGATTGCCTGCCATGCTAACTGAAAATCACTCCTTCTTACCCGAGTCTTTACTCAACCTGCACTCATTCCCATTGTTTATGTTCATGGCAGGATGGCAGGGAAAATGTGTTTTGTTGCACACCTGGTATGCAGACACTGCTTAGTGACATTTTACGCGTAAACCTTTGTAAAACTCCAGTGTAAGAGAGCAGCAAATTTTCCAAGTCTCATTCCCTTGTTCCTGTGTCTCAAAGAGTTTCCAGACAGGTTCTCTACTGCATGAAAATGTGGAACTTCTTACCCTTGTGTTATTTGTAAAATCATAATTACATTTTCAACATGCAACTCATTTTTTTACAGGCTGCAGTTCCATTAAGATGGATAACACCAAAGATATTTCAGTTTGTTTTTGCTATTCATCTGAGCATGTAAAAGATATAAGTGTATTTCAAAGAGGCCATTTTCATACATATAACCAGGAATTCACCTGTCTTCCCAGGACAGAAGAAGACACTGGCTTGATCACAGTTTAATCTAGTGCTGCAGCAATAAAAGAAAAAACCCTGCTTATGCCCTTGACACCTTACAGCTTCTGCTGTTCAGATCTGTAGGGGTGCTATCCAGATAAGGAATCACAGGAACACTTCTTTTCTTAGCATCTCTAACACTATTTCAGATATAATAGACACTCAGCCAGAAAATACTGCCTTTACAGCAGTCACTCAGACTTTGGGAATGACATGCTCACCAAATAAGTACCTAAACATCTATAATGCATTGCCTGGAATACACAAAAGAAATTTAAAAATCAGCAGACACATATCTTCTGTGAAAAAACCTTACCTCCACTTTGGCTAGCACCATTTGGAGAAGGCTTCTGCACTTTAACAGCTGCAGACCTCTTTTCAAATTCATCTGAAAATTCCTAGAGAAGGAAATTACAATCAACCCCTGCAGAAGTCTTCATATAGCAGAAATAAAGGTTTGAAAAGCAAAGCTAAAAAATATTTGGAAAGAGCTAAATGCAAATTACTTCATGTCATCTGCCACAATGCTGATGGCAAGTCTTGACACATGTTCTCAGACAGCAAGGCTATTCAGTGTGAGCAACACAAAGAATTACAAATAACTGAGTCAAAGCCCTGGTTACCATTCCACAGGGATACAGCAGCAGAAGGCATCCTCACACTGAGTGAGAAGTTTTCACTAGCTCAGCTCTTATTCTTCTCTCTTGGGCATAGAGAAGTTAATGTCACTCTTCTCTATGCACAATAGCTCAGGTTTTGAGGCAGTAGCCTTCAAGTTTAGCCTTTCAAAATGTATTAGCTCTTGCACAAAGTACAGAAGGCAGCAGATCTAGAAACACTTATCTAGACATCAATTCACAGTGCAGCTGCTCTTTCAGTGTGAAATGAGTAACTTGAGCATGGATATAGAAAATTTATGCTAACATGACACTGAAGAAAGGGGGATGCAGAACACTGACATGTTTCTGCTGGAGAAGTTTACCAGCACAGCAATCCTAGCACAACTATTCCTCCTAAAGAGACACCAGCACTCCATTAAAAGCACTCCTTTTTTCCAAGGGTGCAGGCATTGATGCAGGAGTTACAGCAAACTTGTCTAACCTACAGACTGAAGAATTAGATGAGTTCATGAGATAAAGAGTAATTGCACTTTTGTCTGTATTATTCTCAGGGAACAGAAGGACAGGAAGGAAGCAGAACTGTACTGGATACATGGGTGACCATGGGAGGTAGAATGAAAAAGAGAACTTTCAGTATAGATGAGAGAGACTGTCAGCAAACCTTTTCTTTAGTATAAGAACAAGCACCTTGTGGATTCTTTGAAGATCATCAGATAGCCAAGTATCATGAGACAGACCCAGATATACCAGAATATAATAAGAGAGAGGAAAGAACAGTAACTCACCTGAATATTAGTTTTGTCTTTTGTGTGCACCAGAAAGTGAACTTCTTCAAGAGAATTCAGTCTCTTTTTACTACTGAATTCGAATACTTTGTCAAACAATAATTTAGCAACAACAGAGCTTGGAAATCCTAATTTCCCTGTCCCAATTGCTGGAAAAGTAATTGATTTCAAAGACTGTTCTTCAGCAATTTCCAGGCATTTTGTGATTATGTCACCCAAGACCTGTAAAGCACAATTATTTTTTCAGTTACTGGAGGTCATTTTTTTCCCCACTATGTGCAATGTAACACTTTCCCTTTTAGCTATCTCTTGGTATTAAAATAAAATTAATTGCATACACAAGGAATTCACAAGGAATTTATTGGCCAACAAGGGATCAGCCTCACAGTTAAAAAAGAACAGGTCAAACTCTCACCTTTTATGACACTGTCCCCTGTTTCAAAGGAAAAGTGGCATTAAACACACCATAAATCCCAGACAAATTCAGTCAAATAAAAACCCTTTTACCTTTGAAGCTGAATCTTTCTGGGACCACGCAGGTATGATAACATGAAGCACAACACTGCAAGCTAGATTGTAACCTTTTGTTTTCAACACAGATCCCTCCTTAGGTTTTCTTCCTCTGCCTTCCTTTTCCAAGGCGATCTGAAGCATTGGCCCTGCCTTGCTTAGCAAAGCTTTAGCAAGTGGCCCTTTGTCAAGCTCGAGATCTCTGCCAACAGTGATGACAACAACGGATGTCTAAAAAACACACAAGCAAAAACTCTGGCTTGTAAGAGTCAAATTTAAATTTTGCATTGGATAATCAAATACAGCCTACCTGATGGTTTACAAGGTAAATTTTTGGGACAGCAACCAGACAGAACAAAGTTTTGGAATAAACCAGAAGTTATGCTCAATTCTAATATCATGAGCCTGCCCAATGAAACACAAAAGCTGCATTAACAATGAAATTAATTTCAGCCTAATGGGAGAAACTTAACAATTCTGCATTCCTGGTTTATTCATTCTACCTGCCTTCAAAAAGCATTTATGCAAGTTTGTTCTCAAAGAGAGCTTCGCAGACCAAAATCTGAGTTCACTGAAGTAGGCAAGGCCTCCCATACATGGCCGGTTTAGGGGGACAAGCAGGTGCTGAATACAAACAAGACTGGGGGTGGTCTAAGGAGAAAGAAGTGAGAAAACTAGTAACTTAAGAATGAGAGAAATACAGAGGGCACTGAACATTGTGTCAAGCTCTATATTTAGCTCCTCACAAAGTGCCCCTATACACATTTCAACATATATTCTGCCCTGGCCAACCAGAGGAGCTGCATGCACAAGCTGTGGGAGGCATCCACTCCTTAAAGGGTTTGCTGGACATTACAGGAAGGGTTTCCTTCTCCACAGGAGTGCAATACCAACTGCATGTTTCATGCCAGCATTCGTCACTGACACGACAAAGACAGATACCCCACAGATGCAGGGAGAACATGACTGGCTGTGGGCCTGGCCTCAGATGTTCACATCAGTGCTGCCTTGAGAGCACATGGAAAGCACCAGCCACTCCCCCACAGCCAGGCACCCGCTATAACCAACACTGAGCATTCCTCTTCTGCTTTTGCACTACTACCACCCCCTCAGAATCAAGATTTCTGAAAAGGTCAGTGCAGCCTGAAGATGGTTCCGGCCCAGCAAGGAAGGGTCAGGAGGGTTTGGAGCCCTGAACGCTTCCTGCTGACCACCATTGCTTCTGCTAAACTGTAATGTACCACGTACCACAGGGATCTCTGGAGTTATTCAAAAGCTGTCTGGACACATAACATGCTCAGTAGGGAACCCTACCTGAGCAGGGAGATTGGACTAGATGACCTCCAGTGGTCCCTTCCAACCTTAACAAGCCTGTGATTCTGTGATGTGTGTGCCTCTGCATCAGCAGATGACAAAATGCAGTGATGCACAGCCATCTGTACCTACCATGTAAGACAGTAATAGCTGTAATTCTTGCTATCAGCAGTGACAACCAATTTCAGTAATATGGAAACATGTAACACTGCCATGTAGACAATGGTCTACAGCTGGTTGTTTATTGGTTTCATGTTTGTTTGTTTTTAAAGAAGACACAAAAGAGCCCGCTTTATATTTCAACAGCAAATGATTTAGAACACTTACTGTAGCATCTTCAATGCTTCCTGTTTGCAGCACAATGTTAAGGCCTTCCTCAGTTGTTATGAATGGGAAGTTTGTAATAGGATGAGAAATTCTCCTGTTCCTAGATTGAGGAACTGTACTGGCCTGATACGGTAATCCGTAGGAAGGTGAAGAATCTGAAAATACTTCTCTAAATGCTTTGCTGAAAGCCCGAATGTTATCCTGTGTAAAAGCCACAAGATGAACCTCCTTCAAGCTGCTGTTCCCTTTGGATTCTTCCAAGGTCTCCTTGATGGAGGATACAATGAAATATGTACAGTCTTCCAGTGGGAAGCCATAAATCCCTCCACTTATAGCAGGCAGAGCTATGGAACGATGATTGTGTGTTTCAGCCAGTTGTAAACAATTTCTCACTGTCTTCCTCAACAAGCTCACACACATTTCTGGTTCCTCCGTGCTCCACCTGGGCCCAACAGCGTGAATGACGTTCTTGCAGGGCAGTTTCCCGGCGCCCGTGATCACAGCACACCCGGGCTGTAAGTTCCCGTGCCTCCTCACCAGCTCATCGCACTCCTCCTGCAGCACCGGGCCAGCTGCTCTGGACAGGGCGCCAGCCAGACCACCCAGGTGTTTTAGGTTTTCATTAGATGCATTCACCACAACATCAACGGGATGAGTGCACAAGTCAGCTTCATAAAGTGCTACTACAGTTTCACCCACGGTCACCTGCATATAGGGCTTGCCACTGTTACTATGTGCTTTCTGTTCTCCCAGCTGCTCTTCTGGCTGCTCTTCCAGTAGGATTAAACACTTGAACACTTGTTTTGCATGGGGGGCCAAAAGGTGTACTTCCTCATTTATATATGCCTTGGCTCCTGGCAGGTCAATTACCACACGCTTAAAATGCAGGCTAGACAGAATTTGCTCGACTAAGCTGACTCCCTCCAGCACTTTTGTCTTCGGCCCACTCAAGGATATAACTTCACAGTTTTTCTGTGTGCTAAAGTCAACTTTCACACCTTTTTTTTGTAAGCCAGACCAATTGTTGACCTTCTCTTTCTCAAAAAACTTTATGACTGCCATGGGCTTTCCTTCAATGACCCTTTGTATCTGTGTGTTTTCATCTATAAAGTTGGAAAGTTCCTCAAAGGCTTTTGCTACTGCTTGAGAAAAACCAGCAATCACAATCTCACTCTTTGCCTGAGTGACTGTTACAGCTTCATTAGAGCAGTTTTCGTTGGTTAGCATGTGCCATTCCTCCTTCTGGAGGACTGACTCATCCTCCAAAGTAATGTTTCTATAGTCCAGTTCCTTCTTTATTTCTTCCTCTGCTTTTCGGACATCTTCAGGAGTATTCCCTTCCAGGGTGATATCTGCCACACCCAGCTCATAAAAGGCATTAATTTGTTTTGACACAAACAGGCTCTGCGACAGGGTTTCATTATCAATATGCTCTAAAAACTGAAGAATGTAACGGTGTATATTAATTGTTTTCTTTACCATTTTGTGTACATGATCGAGTATTTCCCCTTTTACTTTATAAACTTCCTCAGACACTCCAGATAGGTTAATGCTCTTCTGCAAATAATCATAAGTTATTTGCAAGTCTGGGAACTCTCTACGAAGTTTTTCTTCAAGACCAGTAATCTGTAAAATTCCATATTCCCCTGGCTTCACTGAATTGACTTTCAGTTCAGTTCTTTGCTTTTGTCTTTCAATTTCTCTGGTGGTCTTTTCGATCAGAAGCTTCAGTTCTTGTTCACTCTTCTTCACAACTTCCTTTTCACCTACTAGAACATATAAATCCTTAGAAATATGTGGGATCATCAGAACTTCATCATGGGAAAAGCTGTTTTTAATGGCTTCCCACACCTCTGTGCTTACTCGATATTGAATTGCTTCATATTTTGAAATGCTGTGTGAAAATGCTGTGGAAACTTTTTCCTTCCATGCCTTGACCAATCGAGATACTGATCTCCTCCGCTCAGAAAAAATAGGTGAAGGATGCAAAGTAACTTTTGGATCTTCACAGAGGGGTTCAGGCCACGTTGGCACACAATTACACTTTGCCATTTCATCATCTATTGCCTTAATTAAGCTACTATTTCCTTGCAAGTAATGGCAGATATAGGGATCCAGAGGCAATGTAACTGGATCTGGCTTCTTTATCTGCGGCCCTTCCTTTCCATATAGAGCTGTTTCCAGCGAGGTGTAGTAAGGATAGACGGAGATTGGTGTGTTGTTGAGTGAATGCTTCCTCGCCAAGATATTTTTTACATCTAAAACAAACAAAAAACCCCCAAGTTATTACTGTCAGCACTTTAGATCTTCTCTTTTGTTTTGGTTTTTTTCATTGTTTGGGGTTTTTTTAACTGTATTTTCTATATAATAATGTTTGTTATTTCTAAGAACATGTTTAGATTAATTTCCTACCCTTCCCAGATAGAAATAATCCCAAATTTTTGAAGAATTACTTATTTTACATGCCAGAAACTAAGTAGAAGAGAAACAGTCAAGCACAACAGCATCCACCTCTGGGAGGAGGTGTGCACAGTCTCTGCCCCCACTTCTCTAATATGCTGTATTTGGAGTGCCCAGCTCAGTAGCTGTCTGGGCTGTTACTCAGCAGTACCAAACCACAGCTCCTCTGTTTCCCCCCAAAAGACCATCTCTTTCCTTCAACTTCCCTTCATCTCTCCCCTTCACTGCAATGCCTCTAGCCTCTCCTTTGCCCTACACCTTCCACAGTCACTCATCTTTCTGTCACTGACTGGACAACCCACAGCACCTACTCTCCAGCCAAAAAGCTGACCAAGAAATTGTCCTGAGATGAGCCAGACAGCACATGTTGCCATGGGCAGCTAGTGGTCAAGGTGGCAGGTGGGGGGGAAGTCCCCTGTGCCCATGGGGCTGTGGATTCCCCTCTGAACTCAAACTGCAACCTGAACTCTGTAAGGATCAAGGCCTAGGTGAAATAAACTGTCCAGAAAATGAAAAAATTCTATACTTTATGCCCAGCTGGTCCAAAACTGAAGCTTGCACTCCAGTTAGCATGAGACCTTCTGGCAAAGCACCAGATCCGCTGTTTTATAAGGGCAAAGGAGGCATTTCTCTAGAAAATCCACATTTTGGCCTTTAAATTAGAGGTTCTCAAAGAAATAACTCTGCATTTCTGCATTACCTTTTTGGTTACTGAATGTAATGATAGCTGCATCTTCATCAGGCAGCTGTTGAACATCCACCACTTGTGCACCTCCGTACTTCTTATTTTCGAAGTAGACGGTTATATAGTCACTAGGGGTGTTGGGTGGTATATTTTCAGCCCTAACACTTTTTGTTTGCTCAAGGCACCGTGCAGTAATGTGTTGTTTCCTTGCTCTGGCATTTTGATTAAGCTTTTTAGCAAATTTTGGTGCATCTAGAAAGAGAAAGGAAGAGAAAAAAGAAAAGATCAAACTCAGAGCTTGCTTTTCTACCATGATGTTAGCAGACTATCACTGTGTGCACTAATCAAAGCACTGAATTACAAAACCAGCTGAGAGGTGCCCACAAAGCTACTTCTTCCCACATATTTGGTATCTGTCCCTAAGTATTCCCCTCATGGTTGATCACAGTTGTTGGCTACAATGACTGCAGCCAGAATTTGCCACTAGTTTTTCCACTGACTATCACAGAGTCTCTTTAACCCCAGAAGAAAACAAGATCAGGTTCAATTTTGGGCTATGGCTTTGTACTAATCAGGCACAAGTTAACAGTTCAAATTCTCTCAGTTTTACGATAAATACATTCTCATTTTGACTATTTCCCACTTTTTATCTTCACAGTAAAACACAGTCAAATCACTTTTCTGTCTGTCAGGGAGAAACAATTAAGTTCCTTAAGGATCTACTTATTTCCTAAAAGCTGCACCAAAAATTTATGTCTGGAGCATGACATGAGAGACAAATAATTTCTAAGGCAAAAAAACTTACACCTTCTCCAAAGGACAGCTTTTGGCAAGGACAGCTTTTACCATCAATCTGTTCTCAGATCAAGAACATCCTTCATTACTTGTTTTATCTTATAGTTTGGTTTTAGTCCTACCTGTTGTGCTTACTATCCCAATTAGAGCTAGCTCTTCTTCTGACTTGCATTGGCCTCTATACCTTACAGATAAAGGTTACGGCATTAACTTCAGTAGAGTAAATCTTACTTTAAAAGCACACAGGATCACATCAAGCCTCAAAAATATGAAAGAAAATATGCCCAGCTTAATCTCACTTGCACACACGCATGCTAACAAGTAGCTAATAAGAAAGAGCTTCAACTCTGACTCCTCCTTACCAGTATTTCCAGTAAAAGTAACTACAGCAGCACATAACTCAGGTATCATTTCCACGCTGAAGTCACCATCATCCTCTGACAAGCCACTGACATTCTCTACCAGCATAACTAACATGCAATCTTCTGTTGTCTCCTTCACATTTTCCAGCACAACTGAGGTGGAATGCAGGGAACTTTCAGAGTTCTCCGCTTGGCATGTCTCCTGGAAAGTCTCTTCTTGCCACGGCTTCACAAGCAGATCAATTTTATTCAATTGATGCTTTCTTCGCAAAACTTCTTGGGCATCTAGTCCCACAGAAAAATAGAGATGTCACAGCAGAGCAGCATGTTAAATAATAGCAATAATACACCATTTCTGCCTGAAGCAACGCCCACAAGAGATCTTGTATCAGCAAAGGCCTATTTTTGAAAGGGAGCTTTAGCAGTGTAACACCCATAACATACAATCATACCTTGTTCATCCTGAAAGGTGATGATCACTTGCTGATCCTCTCTGACAAAAGACTCAATGGTTCCCCCACCAGATCTCCTTTTATTTTCAAAGTACATTTCCAAAATCTCATCTTCTATTTCCTCCCCAAAGCCAGTGGTTACTGCTATAGCAGAATTCCTAGAGGTTGTTTTTTCCGCTTCCAATTGCTCACATGATCCTGAAATAGAAGATCACACCCTAATGCCTTAGGCAAAAGTTAAGAAAAAAACCCAAGCTTCCCATCTTCCAAGATTTTACGCCACTTTTTTTTCAGATCACACTTAAGGTCAGGGAAAAGAACAGAGTAAGAACTTCAAACAAGTTACGCATATCACTAGTGGGAGCTGCCCTATCAACACGTAGGGAGGAAATTGTTCAGTTCATCACCAGGCACAGACGGCAGAAGTAAAAGCTAGGAAAGCTTCTCCACAAACCCACAATGATGGGAACCAGGGCTCTTCTGCCTGCACACATTCACAGTTCCAGCCATTGCTGTGGGTCACCCAGGGTCTAGTACCTGCCTGGGGTACACAGCTCCCAACCTGTTTTGGCACAGGTTGCCCCAGCAAGGCTGTCAGCAGCTGGGGAGGTCTGGATAGGGACAGCCTCAGCCAGAATAAAGGCCAGCATCTGTAGCACGGATGGCCGACCAGGCCGAGGAGCTAAAAGGAGAGCTAAAATGAGAGACTACTGAGAGCAAGCAAAAGGAGAGGGCAAAAGAGAGAGAGAGGGCAGAACCCTCTGACTTTTCTTTATATGTTTTTACAAATCACCGTGGATTGGAGGTAGAAATCATTACCTCTCAATTCCATTGGTCAAAGGAAAAATCTATCATATGTCTCCGCCTAGGAGAATGGAATGACAAACAACAAGACAGTTAACAAAACATAGATAGTTAGCAAGAAACCATGGCCATGTTTACAGCGGAATGTGTGAGAAAGTATCACAGCAAAGAGAAACACTGAAAAACTGCAAAACTCAGGACAACACAGCATCCACTGCTATCCCCTAAGAGACTGACCTGTCTGAGGCAGCCACTGAAGTGGGGGCTCTAAAGGGACTCACAGAAAGGAAAAAATACATATATTTCTTTTAGCCGGAGATCACAATTCCTACACTACATTAGACAAACAACACAAGCCACAAGGGTGACCAGAAAGGTCCAGAAAACCAAAGGAGAAAGAATACAATGGTCACCACTGGATAAGTGACACACTTACCCGTCTTCTCCTGCTGAGTACACACAGGAGTTTCCTTATTCTGGCAGATGGGAAGAGACACCTGGAGTTCGTTAACTAGAGATAAATGACAATGATTTCTCAGTTGCTGGGTACTTCAAGGAGAAAATGGACACATTCATGTACACCCAGGAGCTAACACAGCTTGAATTAAGTTTCATTTGACACTGCCAGAATCACAGACTTCCAGAGACTCCTTTTTTTAAACCATATGTTGAATTGCTTACAGAAACAGTCTGAGCTCAAGAAGCCTCAGGCATAGTGTTAGCACACAGTCATGCTACACGAACCACCGTGAGCAGGCCCTGCCATGCACTACAGCACTTTCCTTGCACAGAAAGCTGCACTGAACATGAGAAGTGCTGAGGACATCCGCCCTTGTGAGAGAAGTGACTTTGAAAACTGGGACCTCTGGAAGAACTTCTGTCATGATGTGTTTGACTCAGTATGACTGCTCAACTTCCTGGTTTATAGCAAGAGGAAATGAAGCTATAGTAGAAAACAAAAGACAATGGTAAGATCGACCAAAATGCTTTTCCAACCTGCGCCCTCAGCCCTCACCTGCACACTTGCCCTGCTATGCACAACCAGGTACTTTGCAAGCAGAGCTCAGCGAGCTGTGTGTGTATTAGCCATGTGCGTATGGATTACTTCTGTGTGTACTGATAGGAGCATATTGATTAGCTGTGTGTTGACCGTGTGTGTATTGATTAGTCCTATGTGTGTGTATTAGCCAGATGTGTACTGAGTAGCTGTGCGTGTACTGATTGTGCAGCGTGTGTGTGTGTGTATTGATTAGGAGTGTGTATGTGTGTGTGTGTATGTGTGTATTGATTAGGGGTGTGTGTGTGTATTAGCTGTGACAGCGTGGTCGGCCTGCGCGGTGCCTGGGATATGGCTCGGGGGCTGCACCTGAGGAATCACATCGTGTTTGGGATTCGGGAAGTGGAGCGCTGGGGAGGGGAATCAAAGCGCTAGAGCGCCGCTCGCCCGGTCCTGCGGCTCCGCCTCCCTCCCCATTCCCGTTACTCCGCCCGG
>VYZT01026508.1:100379-126466 GCA_013400735.1 Pomatostomus ruficeps
GCCTCGCCCGCCCCGAGCCCCGCGCCGCTCCTGCCGCAGCTCCTACCTGGCGCCTCGGTCCCGCCGGCCGGTCCCAGCGCGGTGACCTGCAGCGACAGCCGCCCTCCGGGCCCCCACGCGAGCTCGTGGGCCGGCCGGCTCAGCACCCGCTGTCTCACTGCCAACAGAACAGGCACCGGTCAGGGGGATGCGGCCGCCCCCGCNTCCCCCCGCACCAGCAGCGGGAAGGCGCACGGGCGCTGCCCCTCCATGGCCGCCCCGACGAGCCCTCTCCCCGCCGCTTTCGGTTTCACTTCTCGGCGGGGAAACCCGAGGTGCCTGCGGCTCCGCCCAGTGCCGGCAACTGGCCTCTTCCTCCGGCCCCATCGGGGCGGCGGGGTCCCCGGTCCCCGCCGCGCCTCCTTACGGGGGTATGGACGGGCCTCTAACCGCCCTCGGAGCGCCCGGCCTGCACAGCCCCTTGTGCCTCCAGAGAGTCGTACCAGAACCAGCTGTCACAGTGTTTTCAGCCCCTGAGCTTATAATGGTTAACCACTGGGCAACGCTCGCTCTCCCTGCCTTACCCTTCCAAATAAAGTCATGATGCAAGGTAAAATTACCATTTTTATCATTCTTTGCCAGAGATGCTTCCACAGCCGGGGAAGGTTGCAATGGGTGTTTACCTCAGACCAACTTGTCAGTTAGCTGAGAAGTTTTCAACTAAGTGTTCAGGACTTCCCTTGCAAAGGTTAGTTTTCAGCTAGTGTGAGAACAATGTTGACAACACCCAGATGGTTTAGTTATTGCTGAGGAGTGTTCACCCCAAGCTGAGGACTTTTCAGTTTCCCATGCTGTGCGAGCAGGCAGATCCACAGGAAGCCGGGAAGGAGCATGGCCAGGACAGGTGACCCAAAGAGGCCAGAGGTACCACAGAGCATCATGCTCAGTGCAGAAACTGGGCGGAGTCAGCTGAAGGAGACGATTGCTACTCAGTGAGGGGCTGTGCATCTGTCGGCGGGTGGTTAACAACGGGACTGTGCTTCACTTGTTTCTCATGGGTTTTATTCCCCCATCTCTTTTTCATTACAATTATTAGTAATAGTATATCTCATTTTGTTTCAGTTAACAAACTGTTCTTATCTCAATGCACAAGCCTTTCCTTTCCGATTCTCTGCTCCCCAGGGCTGGGGGGTGATCCAGTGGTAGGTAGCTGCTAGCTGAGGTGGAAGCACAATGACAGCTTGTTTCTGTGTGCAGAAAAGCTCAGTCGCTTAGAAACAACTGGAGTGTTCGTATTTTACCCCACAGAAAAGGGAGGGGACATGGAATAATGTAAAATGTTAAAACAAATTCAGTAACACAAAACCAGGGCGGGAAAGACATCCCAACCCACATGGAAACCAAACAGTGCCCACTACTACTAAATCTGAAAGTCAAGGTGGCAAAGTAGTACTGCCTATTCACAAGGAGGGAATCTTAAAATTAAAAAATTAAATAAACAAATTTTTTAAGGGGGGGGGGGGGGGGTCATGAAATCCAAATTGTCCCAAATCATGCTGTTGCAGGGAGGCTCCTAAATTAAAAAAAAAAAATAGTTATATGTGTTGCAAAAAGGAGGAAAAACCTGTACAGAAGAATGCAGACAGACACATGGTATTTTTGTATTTTCTTTATTAGTTGTGCTCAATAGCTTTAGAGAAATGGTTCAACTCACTAAATATGATGTCTGTGTGTGTGACAGACCACCACACAGGTAGTTTAGGCAGGTTATTTAGGTACTGCAGAGTAGCTTTATGATGCAATTTAAACCTATATGGGATGCAATGGAAAGAATCCAGTTTTATGGTTGAAAAGCTGATTTGAAAGTTGTATTTAAGTTTAAACAAAATAGCAGGCACAGAACAGGAGCCCACTATCAGAGATGGCCACAGATACTGTTACCTTACATTTGCTCCAACACAGCTCTCAGCATTCAGCACTTCTGCAGAGCTAAAAATACAGCAGCATCCATGTACCCTCTTGTACATGATCCATGGCTAACTTCATGTGCAAAGCCCAAATCACTAATGGCATTTCTACCATGAAAAGCAGAAGTCCATAGCCTGATCACAGCTAACACTGTCATAGCTGCATAAAATTTTTCAGTGAAATGGGTTACATATGCTAGCCATGCTGACAGACACAGTAATGCAAAGCTAACAGAAGTGTTTCATCTAATAAAAGCTAGGAATGGATCTAAGGGTTTTGGCAATCACACTGGAGAGTTGTGGGAAGAAGTGCAGACCAAATTTGCTGGTAAAGCAAGATATACAAAGTGCAAACAGTACTGATACTACACTTTCAAGAACCAAATTCTGTAAAGGTTTATACAGGAAAGTAAATGATTTGTGAAAAGAACATACATTGTTTGATGAGAAAAGATTACTTTTCTTAGCTAACTGTGAAATACAAGCAATTTAAGTATGGCAGTTAAAAAAAAGTAAATTCTCTCAGAGCTTGAACAGTACATTAACTGCTATATGTTCAGTTATAACACTTAGGAGTCGAGGGTTGATAGATTTCCTTATTCAATTCCTTTTGCTTTCAATTCTGATCGAACGCGCTGCAGATAAGAAGGATCCGGGTAACCAAACCTAGGAGAAGAAGAAAAGAATTGTTTGGGCTCTTTCTGCAATGAAGCACTTGACAGTTCTACAGAACCTTCTCATCAAAAACTGCATTTTGTTGTCCAAATTGACACTAAGAACTTGATTTTCAAAGCTGCCTGGGGTTTCACTTCAAAATGATAGGGTGTTTGGGTATACATCTTTTTACAAGGAAAATCAGACCTGAAGCATAACTGAGTGGGCATTCAATTCAGAAACATAATGGCACCTCTGGACTTAACATAGTGCAACACCAGAACTGTGCATGAAGCAAGTGATAAACAAGAGAGAGAATTTGCACAGAGTGGGAGATAAAGTAAAACTCATACTTTTTGCTCTTTTAATGATCCTAGCACAGTCAGGTGGATCTAGACACAAGTCTTTAGAGCTTGCAGGACACCACCAGCCCCTCAGAAGCTGAAACAAGCTTGGAAGGACTGGCCCAAGACTCCCTCCTGTCTCTGCTGCAGGCAGCTCACTCAGTACTGATGACTGCTCATTTCACTTAAGTGCAGCAAGTCCTCAAGAAATACTGGACCGGGTTGTCATCTACTCAGAAAATCCTCTGACAGCTTGAACGGCCAAAATGGGATAACCTTTTTTATTGATGGGGCTGGCACGGTGTCCTGTGCTCTGACCCACTAAGTGCTGCACAAGTCATGGTTCCTGGCATCTAAAAGGACATGACCATATCTGTACTACAATCTCTCTTCCTGCTGTTAGCTCTGTTAAGTAGAATTTGAAATCAGGTTTTACAAAGTCTGAGTGCCATTTTTACTGGGATCATAATGGACCAGCACCTCCTGGTGCAAAACAGCAGGTAACAGGAGAGGCTTAGATGAGGAGTCCAACCTTAGGTGTCACCTAGAGCTTGTTGTCGTGTAGGTTCTAATCAAAGCAGTTATTAACTAAGTGCCTTAGAAACTCATTGGTGAATGAGTGGCCTTAGGGGCAGCAGAACACTAAGCTCATCCTTGTTGTTCCAACTGTCCAAATAGGTGAACGTGATTAATGTCTGGATCCATAGGGCATTCCACAATCACTCTGTTAGTGACAGAATCTGAAAGTTCTAAATATGGAAAATATTCAAGGCAGCCTTCCTGACACATCGAGTAATAATAACGTTGCATAAAGAGAAGACTACTTACTTGGTAGGTCCTCCGGTTATGGAAGTTTTGTGGTGAATATCATTCCATGTGATAACACTTTGTTCACCAGTAGTACGTGACTGCCCCACTGTGAAAATCAATTTTTGGTTAAAGGCCCTTCTGAGGAGCTGCAGAATTTCTCGCCCTTCCTCACTGTCAGGTAAATACGCTCTTCGGTAAGCTGGCCCATAACGCTGCCCTGGGTTTGGATGGCTGCTCTGTTTTGTAGAAAAACAAAACAAAAACACATTGTATCTCATAAATTATTCAGAAGGACATAGCACGACTGATGACTGATTCTGAGGAGTTTTTTTCTCTTTAGATACTTCCTTTCATACAAGTTTCATTCATACTTTCTTGTCATCACTCATGCATCCATTGTTATTTTTAGATTGGTTTTTCCCTCTTTTCTCTCCCAAATGCATGGCACTGCACCTGTGACTTTTTAATTTACTCCATTCTCAGTCCTAGTCACGAATCCAAGCATATAGCATAAGGAGATTTCTCACCTGGAAAGCTCTCACAAAGCCAGCCCACTACTTATTTTTGTCTATTGGTGTCCACAGCAAAGAGAACATCTCAGAAATGCTCATTATATTTGCAAAATTTTGCTTATATGCTATCACCACATAAATTTCAGTTCAGTTATTCCCAGCGTACAAATTAAAGACAGATACCTCTGTCCTGGTGCATATAAAATGGAGGGCTGACCATCTAACCATTTCATTCCTACTGTATTTACTTAATCACATCCAAAAATACTGAATTAAATACTTGCAGACTTGTACAAAACAGAGAAATGTCTTACCTGGACATTGATTAAAATAATGGGAAAATAGTTAATTTTATATTCAATATTAGTTTTGTTGTGGGAAAAATAAGAAATATTTAAATTCAAGAAATATTTAAATATACTTACAGTTTGAATACCACCACTCATATGATAGTCAATTTGAATAGTGTCACAATTGGGATAACCAGGAAGAGAGAACCTCGTTGTTGTAACTGACATTGTTCCTTCAGGTTGGTTTCCTCTCAGGACTCCACAGATGGTATTACAAATAGGACAAGCCTGTTTATAAGCCATGGCTCTGTCAATGCAACTTTTGCAAAATGCATGTTTGCACTTTTCTAGTGTTTCCTTATTTTTAATTCTTTCCATGCAAATCGGACACTCTTCTTCTTTTTCTTCTGTCTTTGCCTGAGTCTGTCCTTCAGAAGAAAGTTTATTCTTTTTCCTAACACTGGATTTCTTCGTAGATGCTCCTGTAGCTTCTTGAGAGCTGAGGTCAAAGGACAGTGGTGCCTTCTTTTTAGTTTGTGTTGCGTCTCCAATGTTAAGAAGGTCCATCATGTGCTTCTCAGCAGCATAAAGATGGTCTGGTAAACCACTTATGATTAACTTATTGTCTTTCTTCTTAAGTTTCACATGAAGATCTTCAAATTGTTTTCCATTAAGTAGCATATATAAAGTTTTCTCCTGATCTTCTGAAAGCTTCAGGATGATGATTTTTTCTCTTAACATTGCAGAGGCACTCTGAAATGCATTGATGAAATTTTCAGTAGCATGTGATGACATATCATACGTTTTGGACTTAGGCCTAAATATTATGACCTTCTGGCCATCTGAATTTTCTTTTATTTCTATCAGAGTACCAAATTCGTCATTAATGTTTGCAATTTCTCTGCTTAATATGGTTTCCAACAATTTAAACACAGAAGCATCAACTTCAATTCCATTCCTGTATTTGTACTGTTCAGAGGATATTTTCATATTCTTTTCAGCTTGGCTGTTCTCATCTTCCTCTGCTAGAAATTTTCGGGCAGCTAAAATATCCCTCGATGGACCACGGAGTAGCAACTGACTCCCTTCCTCTTTAGCAAGAAGATTTCTAAACCTTTCATTTAATTTCATTATTGTCTCCCTTAATGTGTACCTGTTTGTTATGGGAACTTTTTCCTGTGTCAGATCTTTTGTAGTTTCCTGAAAAGTTCTGATAAAAAAATCACTAGCGCATTGTAACAACGCAGGACTTTTATCACAAGATATGCCTATTAATGTGTTATTCTCATAATGACCTTTAATCCTTATATATGCTCCAAACTTTTCATATAGTTCTTTGATTTCTTTTTCGCAGATATGTCTAAAATACTCGAAGAGAGCTGTCACAACTGTAAACTCATTCACTTCTTCAGCATTCAGACCATTTTCATCTTTCAAACCATTCTTACATTCAGAATGTGAAAAATTATGGTTTGAGTCTTTGCCTGCAAGGATATCCTGAAAGTAGTGATAAGCTTTTTCAATATCTGTAAAATCTCCTGTCAATTTCTCAGAGCCATCCATGCCAGGGTTTCCTTCTCTCTTTAAGTTTGGACACATAATGGTAATTTTCTCCCTTTGGTCTTCAGTGAACATATGGGCATTCAAAGTAGCAGATACTGTAAGAAATATCTAAAGAAAAGACAAGAATATATCAACATTAGTTTTTTCTAAAGTTCTCTCCTTGCTGCTTCTATATTTTGAGCAAGGACAAGCTCTGTCCATCCCAGTAGTGTCAGATTACTGTAAACAAGTTTGCACACAGTATTTATGTCATGAACACTGACATTACGAACAGACAAGTAACACAATCTGCTCCTAAGTCCGCAGTAAAAATGAAATGTGTTGTTAATGTCACCAGCATTGCAGGGACAAAGACAGTAACTCTGCTACTCAGGCTGAGACTGTGACCAACACTCTCTGCTCCCAACCTCTGACAACAGAGTTGGCATAACTAATGGCATTTTACAAGGCAAACAGACAACCTCTCTGGCTGAGCTCATGGTGTGTTAGGCCCTTTTCTCATCATTATCAGGCCCTGAAAGTCCTGTGCACCAAGTAGACAAAGCAAACAGATATTTTCTTTCCCTCCCTATCATCCTCAAGGTTTCTGGGCACCAGGCTGACCAGTGCCCTCCTAACTGGCCTTGAAGGTCCCAGGTACCCTGCCAGCCAGGTGGTGTTGACAGAGCAGGCAAGTTTAATGGCACTACAAAATCAACCACTTACAAGTCCTAACTGGGAATCTGGACCACAGCTGTGGCTGGACAGTGAAACCCATGGACACCTTGGTGGCCAGGGAGACCTCCACTGCCCTCTGCTTCCTTTGAGGACTGACTGGATGATTCACATGCTTTTATGTGGTTTTCAAGTCTAGATTGTGATTGTTCTATCACTACAGCAACCCAAGTATTAAGATTGGACACAATTTGCAGAGGGTCCAGGTGACTAGAAACCATATGCTAAGCTGTGCTATCAAACACAGTGCTACACTACTTATAAAATTGTCTGCCACTGATTCTCCTTGTAGAAATCCTGTGGTATTGTAATCATTAATTCTATGCTACACTAATGATAAAATCCTGTTTTAAAAACCAAAAAGCTTTAATTTTTACTACATCTTAGTGCCATCATTATTCTGCCAAGGATCCCCAAAAGAGCCTGTCTGTCCCCTTAGTACCAGGTTACACAGACACAACGTGTGTTAACACCATCTATATTTCATTGTTCTTATTAATATTAGGCTTTCTAGTTTTCACTTATCTTTCTTTAAAACTTTCCCAAATGTCAGGATTTAATAACTTAAGAGTTTGGGCAGAGAACAGGATTCTGAAAAGTAATAACAAACATGTTTCACTTCTCTACTTTGGGCAGACAGAAGGATAGGGAAATTTGCATTATAGTGGTACAAACGCCAGGTAAACACTACATTAGCACATGCTATACCTCAAAAGCTACATCTATGTTACCATGCAAAACAAGGTAAACCCTCTGAGCCAGGTATCAGTGTCTTGGTAGAGCCACATCCACATCATGTACCCCTATCCCATGTCCCTAAACACAGCTGATCTTTTCTGCCTAACTTTTAGTTCAAAGTGTCTGAAATCATGTTTGCTGTGCAATATCACGTCAGAGAAGATTTTTTTAATGCTGAATTAAGGGATGTAGACAATTAGGGTCCCCTCAAGGTGTAAACTATGTTGAAAGAGTGTTAGAGGTCTATGTAGGTGGAAAGAATCCAAATCTCATACAATTCTTCTATCTTTTGGCAGCAGCCCTTGGTGCATACTAGCCCCTGAAACCTGCCAGGGTGCTGCTTTGGGGAATAGTGGTTGACACCTGCCAGAGCCAGGCTGTAAAACATGCTGCTTGTAAACATGTGTAGATTGACCTCTGCCCTGGCACTCGAATGTCATTTCTGGCCCCCATTTTATTGACTAAGATCATGTAACTGACATTTTTCCGGCACAAAATACTGAAGTGTAACATAAAAGGCTCATGGAACTACAAGAAGGGCACGTTGTGACATTGCCTTTCCTGATGTACCTTTTTGGTAAGGACTTCCTTTGCTGTGGCTCCATGGCCATCGTTGTCCTGCTGCTCCTGCTGGGGCAGGGAAGCCCTGGCAGTGACGTCGTCGTGGCTGGCAGAGGCCTGTGCTGTAACCTGGCTCTTGCACAGGTCCCCTTCTCCCGGCAGGATGACTATCTCCAGGCATTTTGCACCCAGTTCCAAGATGTGTTTCGTGCGGGATTCCACATTCTTCCTATCTGTGGTAATTTCAGAATGACAGAATCACAGAACTATTACGGCTGGAAGGAAACCTCTGGAGATCATGCTGTCCAATCCCAGTGCCAAGGCAAGGTCACCTGGAATATCACCAGGGACGGGAGACTCCACAACCTTCCTGGGCAACCCGTTCCACTGCTCTGCCACCCTCAATGTAAAGAAATTCTTTCTCATGTTAAGGTGAAACTTCTTGTGTTTTAGTTTATGCCCTCTGCTTCTTATCTATCGCTGGCTACCACTGGAAAGTCTGGCACACCTTTGAGATCTTTATATGCATTAAGGAGTTCCCCTTTGAATTTGGACACAGGCAGATAAGGGTGATAAAGTTACCTGAAACTTTTTAAAGTTACCTAAAACTTTTTGCCAGCAGCCCTAAGCCGTCCTGCCCAGGGACGCCAAATGGTACCTCGGCCGCCATTTCCAGTCCCCTCTCAGCCGCGTCCCCCTCCGTCCCCTCATGCCGAGCCGCGGCCCCCGCCCCGTACCTTGCTCCTGAATGAAATCCACCCAGTAGGTGCCGGGGTTCGGGCCCATGCGTACGTTGCACTCGCCGCCCCCCGACCGCTTTCCCGACTGGAAGTACGCCTGGAGCTTGCGGATCGCCTTCTCGCCGGCGGCGGGCGCGGGGCTGAGCCGCACCAGCAGCGACGACGCCGCCGCCATGATCCCGCGCCGCCGCCCGCTTTCTGTTTCGCTTCCCCCTCCGCCGCCCGCTTTCGCTTTCGCTTTCCGCTCCGCCCGCCGTTCCCCGCCTCGGACGGCGCTTCAGCCCCGAGCGCTGAGGATCCACGCCGAGCCGGCTCATGGGGAGCCTCCAGGTACCGGAGCGGGCGGGGGGCGCAGGGCCCGGGGCGGTGGCTGCCTCAGGGGCTCTGGGTGCGGCGGGAACTCCCGGCGGGGCTTGGGGGAACAAGGCAGCCCCGTGCTCTGGCCTGGTGCTCGGGCATGGCTCTTCCCGGCCTCTCGCTCCTGCGAGTTATCCAGAGCCAGAGGAAACTTGTGAGCAACTTCACCCACAGAGTTCCCGCAGCTCCCACCAGCGTTTTAAAACCTAGAAAACTTCGTACAGATGTTTGAAAACCTGGTGCTGCCGGTTTGATTTGCAACAGAAGTTCTCCTGTAGGAAGGCAGCTTACGTACTTTGTTGCTTGTAACGTGTACTTTCTCTTTTTTTTTTTTCCTTTTTGTTACAATAGAGTTACGTTTCAGATTTATTCAAATGGAAGCCCGATCTAGGTAAGCCTCTCATTTAGCCATCTGCAAAATGTGTCCGTGTATGTTAGCTGAAAACTGCCAACTACAGCCAGCAAACTGGAAAAATAAAGCTAAAAGCAACCTGAAATTCATAATTAATATGAAATAGACACGGTTATGGATCAACATTATTATTCTTTACTTCAACAGGATTTGCTTGCATTTCGTTTTTAAAAGCAAGAGCTCAGAAGTGTTTTGATGAATTGGCATGTATACTTTATAAGTGCAAAACGTCAGACCCTTTTTACAAACAGGTAGCATACCCCAGGGGAAAGTTTAATCAAACTCAAACAAATTGATTTAAATTAACATAACTGCTGCATATAGTACTGCTGATATCTGCCAGGAGAGGGCTGTATAAGCCATAGTGATAATGTAAAAACTGTTCCCTAAAAAAGTGGTTTAAAAAGCCTTTCTGAGTTAATACAAGGTTCCATACAAAGAAGGAACTTGCTTGTAGGTTTTAAGTGCAGAACAAATAAGAGTCGCAGAATTTAAACTCAGCATAAGATCTCTGTGGCACAGTTAAATGAAATGAACCTTCTTGGGCTTTCTAAACCTCTGAAAAGAGAAGAGAGAAGATTAGACTGTAAAAAATATTGTTTAGCAGTGACAGTAGGATAAAATTGAGAGCTATAAACCACACTTCTATATAACAAGAAATTTTTTGATAGTAATGTGTTCTATTTCACTTTATATTCTGTATCCTAGGATCAAGCATGGTAATGGATGAGGTCAGTTTGATGATCCCCGTCAGTAAAGATGTCTATGATGCTCTTAAGAGAAGAGACAACTGTCTAAATAATATAGTTTCCCAAAAGTTTGCTTGTATGTTGGCCTTCGGAAAAGCAACAAAAAGCACTGCTGAAGTATACAGGAAAAAAGTGGAGTTGGGAATTGACATTTGTGTTTATAAGGATGATCTTACAAAACACAAGGTCGATGCTTTGGTGAATGCAGCCAATGAGTATCTTCAACATGCAGGAGGTCTCGCTCTTGCCCTTGTAAAAGCTGGAGGGCCAGAAATAAAAGAGCAAAGCAGTCTTTATATTCAAAAGAATGGAAAAGTCAAAGTTGGCGATATAGCAGTGACAGGTGGAGGGAAGCTTCCTTGTAAGGAAATTATTCATGCAGTTGGTCCAAGGTGGAATCCTCATGAAAAAGAAGGATGTTGTTACCTACTTCGGGAAGCTGTTTTGAATGTTCTGCGTTATGTTAGTGGTCCAGGAAAAACTTTAAAATCTGTGGCTATCCCAGCAGTGAGTTCAGGTGTCTATGCTTTCCCAGTTGATTTGTGTTCTCAAGTGATTGTAATGGCTGTAAAGGAATTTGTTGAGACAAGTCCACCAAGCTGTCTCAGGGAAATCCGCCTGGTGAACATTGAAGAGTCTACAGTTGCAGAAATAAAGAAGGCCTGTGAAAAGTTTCTGGGTGATGCCAGTTCACTTCAGAACTCTGTGTCAGCTTCACCAAGCCAGCTTCCAACTTTCCTCAAACATGGAGGCATTTGCATGCGCATCATAAAAGGATACCCTGAAGAGCTGAAGGTAAGTCTGTCCTATAATTTGTGGAACATGGTGTTGCCTCCAAGTCTGCAGGATTTGGAGCGCAAGAGTTCAGAACACATTTTGTATCAGTCCACTAAAAAGTTTTCTTCTCAGTTTGATGAGAATTTACACATGGAAATTAAATTATAGAAGCAAGGAGTTGCTTTTGTCTAAATGAGTATTGAACTTTAGAATGTTTTTATTTCGTTTTTGTATACATGCTGTTATAATAGAAAGCAGCTAAAGATTGGATGATTAGTAATACCTCTCTATGTTAAAGTTTATCTTCTTATTACGTAGGAATTCACATTTTATCATGCACTCCATAGAAGTCTTCTCTTATTTTCTGCCTTGCTTTTTTTCCTATAATTTATGTTCTCGTAACTCCATTACTGGAATTATTCAACAAACACTGAAACAGCTGAAACTAGCTTACACAGATGATGTGCCCTTACTTTTAAACAGGGCATTATTTAAATTGATTAACTTTTTAGCTAGAAAATCTGATGCAAAATATATGAGCTCAGTCATAGGAATTCAACAGAGCTCTTAGACTGCAGGTACACCACAGGAATGGCATTTGCTTTTAGCAAATACTAGGTCTTTTAAAAAATTAACTTATTTTAAAGAAGTATCATAGTTGAGTAGGAAATTCATTTTTTGGTGTAAGAACAAAGGACGCAAAGTTGACCTTGCGGGTAATTTTATTAACCAGTTCTATAGCACTAAAAGATGCACATGCCCTCAAGACTGTGAGGAAAATGGGTTCTCATGCCTTTAGATAATATTCAGCAATTAAGGTTAGAACAACTACTGCTGTTATCAGCATTCTGTAAACGAGTTTTTGCATTTTTGAATTTTGAAATACAGGACACCTACTATGGAAATCTGCTTTTTCCACTGGGAATTGGAAATAATCATAGCTCTGCAGTTCCCTGATGTGTACTGACACCACTAGTTTGGTGATATGTCCTTGCTACCCTAAGGCTGGGATGACAGCCATATCCATATTTCTCTCCTGCTCATTGATAATTACCACGTGGGTCACTTGGATAGTGAGAGTGATAATTCTGTTCAATACACTCTGATGACTAGAACAGCTTTGTGCACGCTGTTGGTCTCTGAACTGCCACTGCAAGGTGCATACTTTGATGTATTCCAGTGCTGCCTGTAGTAGTAGGAAAATTCAAGCAGCTGATCTGTGGCAGTCAGGCCTTTTTACAGGAATTGTGCTTAGAAAGAATGCTCTCTATAATAGCAAGCTTGCAAATAGTCGGTTTGAAGTACACTGAAACGTGCACTCTTTCCTTGCAGAATACAGCTGTTGTTAGCCCCCTGAATGCAAGGGGTGAGCCTACCTCTCAATTTTCAAGACGACTGCTGCAAAAAGGGGGTTCAGCTTATCAGGAGGAACTTAGGGATCTTCTTAGACGTTCGACACGTTTTAAGGAACCCATCGTAACCAAAGGGCATGAGCTGGCCTGTAGGTTTGTACTTCATGTGCTACTGCAATGGCAGCATCCGGTGTTACAGTGTGAGGTGATGATCACTTACTTTGGATTTTAATGGATTTTCATGTTGGGTGATGTGAGGACTGAAACATTTTGTTTTTCCTGCAGGAATTAAAGGACGTAGTGAAAAAATGCCTGGATCACTCTCAGGTGGTCTCATCTCCCTCAGTTTCTTTTCCTGTTAATTGGTCATCAGTGCTGCCCATTGACATAGTGGCAGAGACCATGATTGAAGCAGTTTTAAATTTTGCCAGGGCACACCCTGCGAAGAAGAAAGAAGTACAGTTTGTTATTTGCCCAGATGACCTTGATGCCTCCAAGGTAACAAATTTGTTAACTATCCCCAAGGAAAACACAAAACTTTAAAAGTATTTCCATAGATTACTAAAAATGAAGGTAGTCTGTCCTGTGCTAACAATGATTGTGAGCAGCAGGTCCCTTTATGAAACTTACTTCATTAACAGATACTCACTCTTTGCAAATACTTATTTTCTCTTCACTAAACTAGAAGTCTTCACCTTGTAGTCTAATGAAAAGGGGGCAGAACTTTAAAATTCTCATGTCTGTCGGTGAATGTATAAGAGTCTACTCTTAACTCATTAAGGAACAAACATTCCTCCTCAGGAAATATTTTCAATCAGGTTTGGTTTTTTGTATGGAGCTCCTAAGGCAAAAAACTATCAACAGATTATATGAGCTAACATAATAGAAGAGTTTCAAACAGGCAGGAGAATAGTCTGGATTTTAAAACTGAGTAAGGATTCATCAGCATTAAACTGCAAGTAATGAACCCCATTATCTTATATGATTGCATGACTTCCAGGTATGCCATAACCACAAGGAGCTGGTAAAGGTGCCATTCAGTGTGTAAGGTGTGTTATCTTAGGAGATGCAGAAGAACAGGAATGCATTGATATCGTCAGGAATAACATTCTGGGAAAAGCTGACAAATGCCAGTGTTAACAATTTCAGAGTTGTGGGTGGGGGTGTAAACTGCTTGTCTAACAGAGTTTTGAAGAGATGAATTGCCTATTTGATAAGAGATTGCAAGCTGCTCCTAAATTTTTATCTTTCAAGGTTCTCGAGAGAAAATTTTACTCTGCAAAATGCAAACTGGAAAACAGAAGTGATCCTTCGAGTAAGTAATGAACAGAAGGGGTCTTACTAGTAAATGAGCACTCCAGATTTGAGAATCTGTAATCCCATTCCTTTAAAATAGGGAACTGAGTATTTACATATGTGTCTTGCAGAGAGGAGGAAGCAAAAACTTGTGAGCACTTTGTATTTTTACATTTGTAGGAATGGAACTGGGTAGTCCCTTTTAAGACTTAAAAACAAAACCCATTGTCATTGCCTAACTTGTTGGAAGTCATTTAGTGAAAGGCAAATAAATTCTCCATATGTATATATGTGGATCCTGGAAACTTTTCCTCCTCGTAGCTAATCTCTTTTTTGAGCATGCCAGAAGAGTAGTGTGTTTTTTGCACTGTACAGCTTGGATTACAAGTAGGAATTTGTGTCAGCATTGAAAGGCCTTCACTCTTCCAATGCACTTGTATTAAAAATATATATATCTTCCAGGTACAGTGTCAGGGAGTCAAACTGCAAAAGAGACTGCAAGCACTGAAGCAGTGATTTACCTTAAAGGGAGCACACCTACAGCACTGGAAGCAGCAAAATCGTGGCTCCAAAGCTTAATGCAAATTCAGGAAGGTTGCCATGCTGTTATTGAAAACAACTACATTTTTTGCCTTGGTAAAAAGGAGTTTGCAGAACTCTGTCGAGAGCAACCTTCTAGTGTATGTATGTCAGAAGAAGTGAGAGATGGACAGGTGAGACTAAAATTTCAGGGCCCTCCTGATGCTTTGATTGACGCAGTGCTCGCAGCTGAAGAATTACTGCTTCGTATGCAAGAGAAGACTATAGCTGAACAAGAGAAACTGCTCTACTCAATGTGTATGTAAAGTAAATAGTAACTAATTAAGTAAATAAGTGCCTAAACAAGGTCAAGTATGAAGCAACATGTATCTCTGTATTGCTGAGAGTGGACAGATACACATTCAATTCACACAGACATACTGACTATTGCTTTAATTACTGATATCCCTGTGCTTCTATCATGTGAGCCCCTGGAAGACCTTTTGTTAGCTGTGGTCAGTCACTTGGCAGTATTCCCAGTAGGGCACAGTATACAGGGGTTGGCCATGATGTGTATCCAGCTGTAGTGGGGCTTCCTCCAGGATACCTTCATCTTAAAGCCTGGCCACTAGAGATTTACAAAATTTGTGCTTAATTAACACACACCTTTGAGCTCTTGCTGGCTACAGCTGGACCACTGTGCAGGACTCCGCAGTGGACTTGTTCTGCAGAGTCCTTGGCTGTATGAACTGTTCCTACAACTAGTGACATTACAAAAAACTAGTGATCAATTTTAATTCATGTTTGGATAGTCATTCAATTTAGATACCTTTATATGAAAGCTTGGCTGTGGAGAGGTGTAACAGAGAACGTAAATTTGATTTCCTCTCTCTCTAGTTTCTTTATAATAAATGCAGAAAAATAGAATACATTTGTATGTATTTATATATATATATATATATACTGGTCCCTCTCAATATTAGCCTCTGATGTTACTTCAGAGAATACTTAACATTCTCTGTTCTTAACTAAACCATCAACTAAAGTAGTGGGTCTCTCCCCCTTGCCTTTGCTTCAGACATTACAATATATGAAAATTTTACTCCCTTATTCATATCCAGGCCAACCAGAAGCAGGCCACCTTTCAGAAGGAGACTTTCACAAGACAAGTACTGCTAACTACATCTACATTTCACCAGTAGAATCGCACCTCCAGGAGTTTAAAGACAGACAGAAGGAGTTTGAAAAAGCTGGACTTCACGTTCACAGGGTAAAGAGGGTATTCATGGAAAAACTGAATCTCAGCTTATGTATTTGAACTAACATGTTTAATGTAAGCTTAAAAAATTCAGATTAACTTTTTCAATGCATTTCTTTTAAAAAACTAAGATCAAATCAGCCTAATGCTTAAAATAGATCCATTCTTTACTCCTAATGAAAAGTATTTTAAACATAATGGAAATAATCACTCAAAAAGTGATTAAATTCTGAGAAGTCTCTTTAATTTTACTGTATATTCTCCCTCTTCACGCTTCAAATGCCCCTTTATAGGACTTTAGAGAAATACGAGATTGGTAGGGTAAATTAGGTACGGTATTCCATGACAATAATGCAATGTCTGTTTGCTTTTTGTGAGCTTGACACCAAAAATTACTACCTGGATTTGCCAGAGTTCTGATCTGATTTTGTGTTTAAGCTGGAATCATGCTTGGGTAAAAGTGCTTGACTGAACAGGAGGTGGACTCAGTCTCTTCAGCATAACTCAAGTACTGGATGACAGTACAGCAGAAACTATTCCTAGTGATTTGAATGGGAGGCATGGGATAGTGGTATAGTTCCATTTCTTTGGATCAGTTGCACACTTCAGATACTTTATCCACTATGTGGTCAATGCATATAAGCTAAATCAAAGATTCTTGCATTGAATAACATGGTCTGAATAAAAGCACTAATGGATTTCATGGACATTGGTCTCCATTTGCTTATACTGCGCTATTATTTATGTTACAGATTGAAAAGATATATAATTCATTTCTATTAGCTGCATTCCAACAAATGAAAAAAAATGTAGATGGTAGCTCCAAAACAACCCACAGGTTGTACCAGGATGTTCCTGCTCAGTTCTGTAGCTCAGTTTGCCAAACTGGATTTCACAGGATGTATTCTCCACCAAAAGGTAATAACTTGCTTTGGTATCTTTAATCAAAATGAACAGTGACTGACTACTAAACTTAGGTTAAAACTAGAAAAAAGATGGCATTCCTCAACAAAAACTGTTTCTTACTTGCATTTAGATTTGTTTGAGCTTTCTTTATTATATACAGTAAGGTTTTCCTTCCTGATACTGTAGAGCCAGCAAGGCTCTAGGAGGATAAGCCTGGATTTAAGCCTAGCCCAAACACTGGACAGAATTATTACTGTACACATAATTGCATGTCTGAGTTTTATTTTGTTGCATCACTCTTTAAAGAAGGTCTGTCCTTATGTCGCTGCTGCAGACATGCATTCAGCAGCTTGTGCTTTAAAGCATGTTAAAGGGCATCACAGAACACTGAGGCTGGAAGGTGCTTCTGAGGGTTATCCAGCCCAGCCCCCTGCCCAGATCAGATGTGGTCAGAGACAGCAGATGATCTGATCGCTCAGGCTGCCATGCGGAGTAAAGTACACTTGGAGGAAATTTGAGAGCTCCATGAAATACTGTAGTAGACAGATGATTTCAGGAACAATAACCATTTAGTGCTTCATCCTGCAGGAGGTGATATTTTGCATGTCAATTGCAGAATGGGATTTCAAGCAATAAACTGTTCAAGAAGTGGGTATTTGCCTTTCTTTGTCTGTGAAAAGTACTTGGCACATTACCACACTCTAAAAGCAATAAAATAGGATGATGGTCTAATTTCTTTGCACTTTTCCATGTGATACTGTAACAGCACTTTATGTGACTCTTTTCTTACAAATCTCAAAGCTTTTTCTTTGTAGTTTGCATTATTAAGAGCTTGCTGCCTTTGTTGTTTGTCAGTCTCTTGCACATGATGACTGAAGTGTGAGTCATATATTTCTTTTATATAAATCCTTTAGACTTTGATGATTCAATCACTGGATTAACAGTTAAATCTGAACAGTTATCACTGGAGTAGCCATTTGCCATCAGCTGTTATTGCTCCTGGTCTCAGTGGGAGGTCAGTGCAAGCATCAGAGCCACTCCATGCAAATAAACTTCCAAAAGGATGGCACACATTGAGCAGTAATATCACTTGTAATCCTGAATCAAGCAGCAGTGTCTTGGGACTACCACCCTGAAAGAACCAACTGTTAAACACTTTGTCTTCTGAAAATTTTTCTTTCTCTTTCCAGAACAAAATTATGGAGCTGGCATCTATTTTACAAGGAACCTGAGGAATCTAACGAAGGATAAACCTACACAGGAAACGGATTCTAAAATGTACGTGTTTGAGGCTGAGGTAGTAACAGGCTTACACGCTAAAGGCCAGGCATCTCACATTATGCCACCACCAGTGGAGAGGGATGCCTTTACGTTATGTGACAGCTTAGCAGATAATGTATACAATCCTGACATCTTTGTCATTTTCAATGGTTTTGCGGCCCTTCCACAGTATTTGCTGACTTGTTCCCCTGTGACTGAGAGGTATGTAGCTCCTGGAAAAAACCAGCAGCATCCTCAGTGGAATTAAGCAGAACTATAGCTATGATGAAGACCCTCTGAGAACAAAGCCTCGTGCTCAGATTTAAGAGGATGCTTTGCTTAGTAGTGTGCGATGGTCAGAGTATTTCCTGAAAAGTACTCTGAAACATTCATGAACAAAAAAAATTAAGTTAATACCTTAAGGAGATTAGGACAAAATCACCTGTGGATGGAAGCAGAAGGGAAAGTATCCCAAAATACAGTTTACCATTTAACATACTTACTCATTTACATTATTCCTTAAAGTAATTTCAGCTTGTGATTTAGTGTTTGTGTAGGCTGTCGTTCTTCCACTGCAGTTTCTTAATCTGAAATACTACATATGTCAGGGAAACACAAGAAATCTTGGTTGTGCCTTTTGATTCTTAAGTTTTCTTTTGACTTAAGACGGGAGAATGTAGCAGACAAAAGCTGTTTTCTGCTTAGGGACATGCTATTATATAAACAGTTATGACAAACAGGAGGCAATAAGTCATGATTTCATACAGTGGTTGCTGTTACAGTTTTTATTAGTTACTTCAAGCATTGTAGATACATGTATTCAAAATAAAAAGTATGAATGTCACTATCTGTTAACTTGTATTTTTCTATACAGTCTTAAGAACGTGATTTGTGCTGTACATGAGCTTCAGATTTCTCAGCAAAATTCAATCTCTTTGAAAGGCTACAAAATAGTAGAGAACTGGTTCAAGCTACAGCTTGAAGTTATTTTTCAATTAATCTACCTTTACCAACATCTTTTAAAGATTACATTGTCAGCCTTGTAGCCAGGTGTCCCCACATTGCTTCTGCAGTGACCGGAAGCAAATACATGGAAAAGCCCAAGAGCTCTTACAGTAATTCCAGTGTAAAAGGGGATTCGGTCCAGCGCTTGGGTACATGGAAACTTTCTGTAGTCAAGCCTGCTAATGGGAAACAGTCTGATCTCTAAAACACAGATGAAATTAGCATTTAATAAGACTTTTCAAAATAATTTATTAATGGATTCCCAGGATGCTTGTACTGCACCTGCAGCTCCTGAGCTAGTAGTTGTAGTGCTAGGAACCACTTACAAGTCCAAAAGAAATTAAGTTATAAAAGTCTCATTCTGAATTCTGAGGTTACAAGTGGAAATTTTTTTTAACCATTACAAAAAAACCTTTCAGATTAATATATTCATATTTTGGGGTTTTTAAAGATTATTTTAAAGATTCGCTATGCCTGCTGTTGCAAAGGGTAGTTTTGTCATGTGAGTCTCTAATACACGAGCTTTCTTCTCAAGAAATCCAGAGGTTGCACTTAGAACTTATGCTGCAGTTCTGAAAACAGAATTAGTCTATTCCCATTTTAACTATTCAGTTTAAATAACCAATTGTTTTCCATTTCTGTCCCCTTTTTCCTCACGTTTCTTGATTCACACATTACTGCCATGAAAACACATAATTGTAGATTTAAGATTTGTTAGCACTGAACATAGGTAAGTTCTTATTTCAGCATGCTTCAAGATATGTCGTTTTTAAAGGGCTTTCATGGCAGATATTTTTTCTTCTATTTTCTTTTTTGAACAAACTCAGTACAGAGTTTCTGAGCTACAGCCTCAGTTTTCAGAACACCTAAAGGAATGTTACTTTTGGCACAATGTAACATCTTGCTGCTAGTGGGAATAAAGAACAGTTTTCATAACTCAGTATTAATTTAATACCGTAACACAAGTATTGGTAACTATGTATTTCATTATTAACCTTTTTATGAACTTTGGAACTCCTCTTAACTGCATCTGAAAAGGTTTGTAGTCAGTTTAATAGAAAAAATAATTATATAGAAAGCTTTTAACACCTTAGTCCTGTGCCCAGTACAGGCTTTCTCTTCCCTCCACATACACCTGCAGTTAAGGTTTCAGTGTTACTGAAATTTATCTTCCATTTTATTATAGCATGATTTTTTCCTGATGAATTTCTACTTAAGTTCACTAGTGTTCTCCACACGTAGTGATATACTATACATTCTAGATATATATAGTTTTTTTAAAACCTGGTAATGTAAGAGGTTGTACATAATTATTTTCATCTGGTCCTCAAAAAGAATAATTTCATGTACAGAAACTAGAAAATAAACCCAGCACAAACTAAATGTACCAAGTAGTACATATTAAAATAATTACCACAGTAATTGAAAATTCCTGATCTTAGTCCTACCATAATCAGTTAACCAGAGGCTATTCCACAGCCTCTGGGATTTCTCTGTTGTCCACAATAAGGGTATGAATAATTCCTTCCTTTCGTTTCCCACTACTGACAGCCTTAATGCAACAGTTGTGATCAGCAACAGTGAAGTGAGTTTCAGTCCCATCGTCCACAAATTCACCCTGGGAGAAAGGAGACAAGAACAAAAACAGATATGTGATATTTTAATAAATGAAAAGCTTGAGTGCATCAATGTCAAGATCACTTGCAGTTGCCACAGTTACAGCAGGTTTAGGTACCTGTGATAAATACTGCCTGAAAGCTGAACAAAGCTGCTGAGTCTCAGGCAGGCTTTTGTCAAGGTGCCCAGTTAAAGATTTGTGGGTATTAGATGATGAAAATTTGACACAACCAGAAACGGTGAAGTTGGAGTTTGTGAATCAATATTTTTGATTCATGTCAGTAAACAAAAACAGAAAAGGCTGCGTCCTGCCAAGTTGCACTGCACAGCCAGTAGGTGCCACGCACACCTATGCTGAAGTGGCAGTAAAAGGTGAAGTATTTAGGATGCCTTCTACAGCAGATCCCTGAAGTGAGTACAACAGTTGTGTATCTTGGATGCACATCTCCTGCTGCAGTTCTGTAATTTCCTGTTACAGATTTTGCCAGGCGTGGCTGTGTTCTTATCAGGATGTTTGTGAGAGTAGAACAATATGTGTGCTGCTCTAAGGGAAGCACAGATTAGCACTAAACCTGCACGCACAGCTTGCAAGGATACCTCCAAATATGTTAAGTATGTCATAGAAAAGGCTGAGAGCCATCAGGAGCAGAAGTCCTGAATCACTGAGAGAGGAGGTTTCTTCCACTGATTACTAGGCAAACATTTGGTGAATCTTTTCATCTTACTCTCAGGTATAGCAGAACCACTGATTTTACAATTTGTACTTATCCAAGGGCTTTCTTGTGGCAGTAGTAACCACTTTGACTCCTCCCTGGTGAGAAAGCACATCCTTCGAGGATGGGGAAGCCTGCCTAGTATGCATATTGAGAGCTATCATAATGCAAAAAAACACCAGATTAAACCACCTAGCTATCAGCCTGCTCTAAAAATTAATGCAGATGTGACAGAAAGCGAAAATATTTGATTTGTTCCAATGAGGCTCTTATGCCGTAAGTATTAGGAACATCTCTGGATAGAAAAAAAATCATGAGTCGTAACAGACTACATGTGTTCAACTTTCACTGACAACTATCACAAGCAGGTGGCTCTACAGTGCATCAAACTCAAAATCCTCCCACTCCCCAGAGGGTTTTTCTCCCTGAAACCCCTGGACAACTAACCCAGATTTCATTTGTCTAAAAAAGATAAACAAAAGCATGATTTATCCTTAACTAAACAGATGTTAGGCATTTGCACTGAAATACTGCCCATTATAAAATACAGTGAAGGTCATTTGGAACAGAGCAGGAGCATTCTGGCTGCCTCGCCCTCTTTGGTAATGGGAGGTAATGTGCCCCTCTGGGGCTTATTTTGCTAAGCTTTGGTTACATATCCATAGCCCGGGAAGAGCCTTTGGAAGGGATCACATACCGCTGTTTCCATTTTTTGACCGTTGCACCACACATCCATAGTGTCCTTTTCTGTGAAGGAAAAGGAAAACAGAAAGTAGAAAGAACAAGGTATTTTTTTCTCCCTACAAACAAGGATCTAGAGATTTTAGAAATCACTGTTGAATTTTACTTTCAATTCCCAAAAGTAGTTCCTAAGTAGCTTTAGTACCTGAGTTACAGGGTTTGTTCTCACATTGGAGAGAGCAGAGGCTCTGACATCAACTTTTGTTTTCAAGATACATTTTTACCCCTCCCTAGCCCTGGCTATTAACACTGTGTTGTTCTGAATAGTGCCAGAGATACTCTGACAGTCTTAAACTGAAAAAATTAAAAGACAGAAAAGTGAAGTGATTTCTGCTAATTATTGGAGTGCTGTTTATTCAATAAAGCTCTTTTTCCAAGTCAATTTAATTCAAAAGCAGCATTATTTAACATACATCAAACTGTTTGTATTCTTAACATTCTGAAAACACCAAGTACTACGTTAAATATCAATCTCAGATTCTTTTGCATTTGAAACAGAATATTCTTTTACTTCTCCCAGCACATCCTCCTTAAATTACTTTGCTCTAGAATTCCCTTTACTGACACTGTCATTCACACAACATCTGCAGAGAGCTGAACCCTGCTTGCCTTTCCAGTAAGCAGAGGGAGATTAAAATTCTGTGAAGAGACTTATCTGTTTCTGGCACTAAAACTGTCTTTCTTCATTGCTCCCCTTCATCTTAGGGCAGTTCATTCTGTCCTGAGGTTTAAGAAGAAATCATAGTCTGAGATGTCTTGTCTCCAGCTCTAACCATACAGCAATGCCCAAGTGGAAGTTTTCCCACTAGATGCCATGGAAAAATTCCTCAAGGGAGCCCTTCCTCCCACTTGCTTGTAACATAACTGGGAAAGGGGGGCAGAAGAGAAGCAATGTATTGCCTTGCTATCAAGAGAGTGAAAGAACATCGTCAGAAGTTTTGTTTTTAGTATAATTTGTAGATAAGAAGTGATGCAGAAAAAAGAATGCTTATCAATCTATCAAAATGGTGGAATAACATTGTTGCACTTCAGATAAAGACTTCTTGACTATGGCTGATGGGGAGGAAAGCCTGGTTACTTGTTGAACAAACTTAGACACACATGAGGTTTGATCATGCTGCAAGTAAAAGTTCTGTAACAGGCTTCACCTTACATGTGTAGGCTCACACATGTATAACAAGTCAAATTTTTCAGACTGTCTTTGGCACCTCATTCCAAACTTCCAAATCCTCCAGGATTTTATACTGCATCAGTGCTACCCACTGAACTGTGCTTTCTCTTAATTACCAGTTTTTAAATGCACACAAGTTTATTCAAAGGCAGCAACATGTAATCACTCGATGTTTACTTACCTAAAACAATTCTGTAGTCTGTACCTCCCAAGTTCAATATCCAAGTATTGGTTGTTTTTAACCTGTTCTCTATATACTGCTTGAGACTCTTTCCATTGATCTCCAAAGTATATTCATATGCAAAGCCACCGACTGCATCAATGTTAATAGCAGCTTTAGTTTTAGTAGCTCCAACAGTGAATGTTTCTTTACCCACTAGTTTAAACATCCATTCTCTTCTTATTTCTTCCTGTTAAAAAAAAAAACAAAGACAGTGGGTATTAATTGAAAAACCTGAGTGCATGTTCTAATATTAAAAAATTGAACAGGAACTCAGCAGACAACTCAGTATTGAACTATTATTTGGGAATGAATGCATACATGGTGCTTTGTATGCACAGAGTGCCTCTGCCCAAGGACAGCAAAGTACTTCATGAATACTCACACCTTAATTGGAACTGAAAAAAGAATTATGCATTTTATTAACTTAGGTAATTATCTGAATGTACCTCACTTGCATTTATTAGTCTTTTTTTTGTTGTGATGTGTGTTGCATGGAAGTGCACTTATATAATCAGTGAATTTTGAGCACATAGCAATTTCACCTTTCCATCAACATAGACAACACGCTTTCCTGAAGTGGTCCCATGTTCAAATTCAATCTTATGAACACCATCACTTAAAGCTACTTCCCAAACAGCCACCAAATCTGTCATCTTCTCTAAGTGGCTGTACCGAGACCTAAGGAGAAACCAACAAAGTAAATTAATTGTCATTGAAAGTTCAATGCCCAATGTCTGCAGTTCAATGCTTTACTGCTTCAGGGCATGTTGCTTTTTGCAAATAAAAAATGAGACTTGAAAGAATAAGCTTTCAGAACTGCTTACATTTTCATGTTTTTCAAACATTCAAATATGACAAAACAAAATATAAACAGTTAAACAGACTCACTCTGACAAACAGTACAAAGACACAGCTACCCATCTAACCCCTAAACCTCCCACTTCAGGTGACAATAGATAACAAAATTATATTTAGTTTTAAGATACTCCTGGACAGTTCTGCTATTTCTTGGTAGGCATTAAAATACATTATTTGATTGGTCTCAAAGAAAGTGTTTCAGCCTTTTAGACTTGAAAAAATAGTATCACCAGTTTAGCTATTAGCTGTGTTAATAGATTTGTCTGTAATCTCATAAACACTACCTACATCATTCAGATAGGCAACTCCACACACAGACATGGGGGAAGGGATCTGGCAAGATATCCTTTTATTTAAGAAATTTAGAAAGTTTAGATATAGTTGTAAGTGACCACTAGAACTGTGGATATCTTTCCAAATCTGCTCATATCATGGTTCTGATTTTTTACCTTACTTCATCTTCACAGACAGTAATCTCCTCACCGGATGCCATAGAAGCCAAAAGAGCTTTTAATCCAATTAGCAGCAAGAAAAAATAGAAAAGCAGAATAGTAACAGTGAAGCGCTGAGTTCTAAAGTGTCATCGTTTTCTTCACTTAAGAAAAAGGACATTTTTAAAAGCATCATTAATGAGCATGCAGTGCTAGCTGTTGTATATGTGATGCAATAAAAACACTTAAAATACAACCATCTTTCTTCTAAGACAGAGAGGCAAGTGTATATTTAAAAATGTATTTTACAAAACGAGTAAGTGCCGTATATCCTAAATTTACTAGCTCCTCATAATTTTGTCAGTTACTGGATGCAAAAATGGGCTGCCTGCTTTGTGAGACAGAACTTGGAAATGAACAACTTGACCAAAGCAGGAACCCAATGCAGAGCTGCCCATCTCAGCCCCAGACCTTAATGAATTTGGGACTGGGAAATAGCACAGGCAGTAATTTCACCTCCTCCCTTTTCTAAACCACTGTAGCAGCTTTCAACAAGCACATTAGTAAATTTGACCTGGCAATTCAGTCACAAAATCTATGTGAACCACAAGTAAGTAATTTCTTATTCAAGAGGTTTTTACACCATGACTGTGTTTTACAACCACTGATTTTTAATGTATTATTTTCAATAATTGATTTCATCATCATCTGCCTTGTCTCTGCCTGTCAATAAGCAAACAAATAATAGCATGTGCTAATAAATGCCGAGGAGATTGTTTTGGCCGTTCCTGAAGTTTCTGGTTCCTGTGAAGACTGGCATTCCCGGCCACACGGTGGGAGTCAGGCAGGGAATATTTCCCTCCTCTGCTCCAAGGAGCAGGCTCGGGACAGACCCGCGCGTGTCCCGGGCAGGGATCAGCACAAGGAGCGGCCTCGGGCACACAGGAGATGCCAGGAGGGGTATCCACAGACCGCCCAGAGCCTTCATCACCCCCGGCAGGCCGCAGTCCTGCGGCGTGGGTTTTAGGCATCATTTAGGATCAATGCTGAAAGGATTAGGAAGCATCCCAGAACACACAAATTCCTTGTTTGTTTGTTTGTTTTCTCCCAATTATGGTGAGGAAGTAGTACACTTTTATTTTAAATCAAAGCCGAGCCCAGACTCCAGGCCGGGGATGTTTCCCGGAGGCCAGCTGATCCCACCCGCGTCCCAAGGGACAGCCGTGCGCTGCTCCAGGAGGAGCTGCGAACCAGGGACACATCGGTCCTGCATCCCCCGCCTCGATTCACCGCGCGTCCTGATGACCGAGTCAGCAGCCCAGGGCGATGTTTACTCGTTTATATGGCAGGGCTCGTTCTGAAAACTAGGCTGGGATTACGGCTCCCACAGCATCCACCTAATCCCGGCAGTGCTCATCGCGGGGCTGCACACCGGGAAGCTCATGAGCTCCGGGGACGGCAAAGCTTCCCTCCACCGTTACCGCCGGCAACGAGCGTTTTTCTGTTTTTTTTTCCTTTTATTTTTACTGCCCCGGCAGCCCCGTTCCGCGCCCGCCGCGGCTCCCGCCGT
>VYZT01026512.1:0-32731 GCA_013400735.1 Pomatostomus ruficeps
CTCTCTGCTCAACACTGGTAAGGCCAGGCCTGGAGTCCTGTGTCCAGGTCTAGGCATCCCAGTAAAAGAGAGGCATGGACACACTGGTGAGAGTCCAACAAAGAGCACCTCACATGTGAGGAAAGGCTGAGGGAGCTGCAGCTCTTTACACCAGAGGAGAGAAGGCTCGGGGAGATCTCATCAATGTACACAAACTCCTGAGGGGAGGGTGCAAAGGGGACAGAGCCAGGCTCTTTTCTGAGTTGCGCAGTGATAGCAGCAGAGGCAATGGGCACAAACCAAAAAGGAAGAGGTTACTCTGAACATCAGGAAACACTTTTGTCCCGTGAGGGTAACTGAACACTGGCACAGGTTGTCCAGATGGTTGTGGAGTCTCCATCCTTGGAGATATTCAAAAGTTGTCTGGGCATGGTCCTGGACAATCAGCTCTAGATGGCCTTTTGTGAGCAGGGCTGGGTTGGACAAGACAACCTCCAGAGGTCTCTTAGAACCATAAAAGAATAACAATAAATAGTGTAGAGAGGTGATGGCAATAAAGGAGGAGAGGATCCCGTGTCAAACAGTCTAAGCACTGTGGAGGAACATATTGATAGTACTAGGAACAAAAGGAAGGAGGAGCAAAAGATTTCACAGTGCACGCATTAAGAAAAAAAAAAATCCAACACAGCAGCACCCTATTACTCTTCTAAAAGTAGCATCACTGCTCCATTCCATTCAGTAGCGCTCATGCCAGCTGCTGCTCTGACAATACCACCATTTCCTTTAACTCTCCATGCAGTCTCAGCAATGTCTTACAATACCCTGGCTTCTGCTATAAATCTCCCTTGATCTATTGTGATAGAAAAAATCCCCAGAAAAGTTGTTTGACTACTTTGGGTTTCTGGCATCTCCTTTTAACCAAAACGTGGGGTTTTTGGCAGTTTTTGGAAGCTAAAGTTAAGTAGCTGGCTCCAAAGAGTCAAATGTCCAGTCTTTCATTGATTGCAGTTATTCCAGAGTGTGCACATCCTGGTATCTGCTAAAACTCTTTTGCTTTCATAAATCATCTGCCCTCCTACTCCTCTATCTTAGAGTGCAGATGTTTGGATGCTACAAGTGAATTTTAGTACCATAAACTAAAAAAGTTTATAGTTACCTGGAAAACATCGACAAACATGGAATTATGTGCCATTTATAAATTGAACATAATTCATACAGAAGTCTACACATAGAAAAGATTAAATTACTAAGAAGAATGTAAAATAAATCTATGTTGTATAAAAAGCTTGTCTATGGTTTACTTAATAATTATGGAAAAAAATTTATAACAATCATAGAGACAAATTATGGATTATTAGTAGCATTCTTCAAATAGCCTATCATTTCTTTAGCAGTTAGAACAGGCAGAGTGCTTTTACAAAACAGTGCTGTATTAGTACAAGCAAGCAGAACTCTTTTGATAGAACAGATATCCTCTGATTTGGAAAAAAATTATTTCTGTATAATATTATGAAAATAAATATGAAAAAAATATATTCTCTTGACTTCACTAGAATTACTCTGTGGATTTCCCCTTTTCACATCAGCCAGTTCATTATTGTTTGTTAGTACTGGTTCAAGCCTTGTTAAAGTTAATTTGCAGATATAAGATATTACATGGTGCAAAAAACCTACTGCACTGCAAGATGTCCTTAGTAATAGTTATGTGAAGGTTGCCAGATCTCTCTTTTCCTTGATCTTTCCATTTCTTAGTTTGCATTCAGTGACAACTGCATCAGAAATGTTACAAACAATTACGAAAACTTGTTGTTTGATTCCCACCTAACATTAATATGTCTCTCTGCATTCCTAAATAAATGATATTTTTAATATTTTGGGCTTATTGACATGTTTGCTTTAGATGCATGATTTTGATTTAATATCAGATACCAGCGCTGTTACACAAAAATCTCTTTGCAGGTTTATAAGAAGGTTTAAGGTTTAGTGTCATTCCATTACAGTTAAATTAGAATGTTCATGTAAATGCAATTGCAAATAAATTAACAAATACATGAGAAATCCTTCCTCCCTTGATAACATTTCTGGAAGAACACAGATTAAATGTATCAATTTTGCATTTGGCAAGTGAGATGGTGATATGCTAAGAACAGCTAAACTGCTAACCATCTTTAGATCAATTGCTTACAATTGAAAGAAACTATATTTCCAGAGAACAAAATCAAATTAAGCACACATTTTCAGTCTAAGTAACACCAGGATTTATATTTATAGACAAAATCAGACAGTAAATCATAACCCTGCTCAGTAAAAAAGACAAAAATACAAAGAAATGCTACATTTCAACATGTGTATAATGTTGTAGCTATATTACATTTGATTCCAGAGACTTAGGGACATTTTAAGCTTCTGATTTATTGAATGGTTCATATGCAATTAGCAGGATCTACACTGACTCTTTTCAGCTTTAACAGATTATGAAAAGTGTTACTCTTGTGTTATCCTCTACTTGTCAAGAGGTACACCTTCAAGTTAGTCTAGCAGATAAGAAGTGAAATAAGAAGTGAAATAAAGAAAGGACCTGTTATTTCTTATGCTGTCCCTGTTATGAGTCAAGCTTCCAATGTACAAAGCAGTACACCTGAGGAAATGTTTTTTCCACAGAACCTATCTCATAGAGAATGACATATAGAGGGCATAAGTCAGACAAAGAAAGAACATAAAAAAACCCAACAACAACAACAAAATCCCCCCCAATTCTTTCCTAGCAGGTCTAAGATAATTTGCAGTTACCAAGTCCAGCTTCAATCAGCATGTCCGGAAGTCCCATTAGTAGTCTTTCCTATTCCTTCTAAGTTTTCACCTGTAGATTCTCCTACAGGAATTAGCCATGTGCTTGTACTCCATCTTTACTTTGAAACATCTCTTTAGGAGAGTTTTTAGTAGGGACTGGATGAGAATTCATGTTCTGACTGAGCATACAAAACTATGTAATGGTGAAGGTTGTAAAATATTTTACATTTTCTTATTAGAACTGATTCAGATATGTATTCTTTTACAGATTCTGTTCACAAGAGCATGTAGTGACAGGACAAGGGGGAATGGCTTCAAACTGATTGAGGTCAGGTTTATGTTAGATAGTAGGAAAAAATTCTTTACTGTGAGGATGGTGATGCACTGGAACATGTCCAGAGAGGCTGTGGATGATCCACCCCTGGAAGTGTACATTGCTAGGTTGTATGGAGCTCTTTGCAACCTGGTTTAGTGAAAGGTGTCCCTGCCCATGGCAGGGGATTGGAACGAGTTGATGTTTAAGGTCCCTTCCAACCTAAACTATTCTATGATCTTATGATTCTTGATTAGCAAGCCTAAACATATTCACCCTCTTCTTTGGTATCTAAAATTAGACAAAGATAAACTCATTGGTTAGAGAGAGGGAAGATGTCTAACAGCAGAAAAGTGATATGGCATTGATTGTTTCACATCCTACCAAAAATAACAGCAATGATAAGTCCCCTATTGAATATCAATCTGTGCTCTTCCAAATAATTCGGACAATATTTATTTCTATTCCAGATAATCCAGACAATAATCCAGTCTACCTCTGAGAATAGGTAGAGGAAGACTTCTCTATACTTTCTTACTCAGTAGCAAAACTCAGAGAGAAAACCAGGACTTTCAGTCCATATGTTTAAAATACATGCATTTAAATACTACAGAAGGGATAAGACAAAACCTAGGATCTTTACCGAAAATCAAATCAGAGTAAAAACACTCAAATAAAATATTTCCAGATTCTGGTTATAGCTGTTTCTTGCAAGCTTTTTTAGGGGCATCACACACAAACCAACAACTTATCTATGCATATAAAATAGTTTGTGTATATAAACTGACATGGTTCAATATCCAGATGTAAGAACAGAGCTTCAGTGTTGCTGACATATTTTGAACTAGAAGTAAAGGGGGGGAAAGGGTGAGGAAAAATTAAGGTACCTTTGTAAAACAAAAAAATTATAACTTGTATAGGTGGATGCTAAAAGATGTGTACCAAGAAGCAGAAGACAATCCTATTATTCTTGTAGCAATGGAACAAGGCACTGAAATAACACATTGGCACCTTTTCTTAACATCAGAGTATACCCTGAATTCCCAATCATGAAGTTGAATGTCTTATCTGTATGTTTTACATTGAATTTAGGGGGGAAAGCCCAAAACCACGCTCCTGTAAAATAGCAGGATTACACTTTGAAACAAACAAACACAAACCTGATAATTGACGGAAATTCTGCATTTGAGCCTAAACAATGTAGCTGTTGCACAGTGTTGCACACGGCATCTTTTTTTTCCTACCCCTCCCAGTAGTATGCCTAATTTTCTTGTCTTAAACTTTGTTGACATTGCTACAGAAATAGCAATGTCTCTCTCTGAGGTAAGAGTAAAAATATAAAAATACAAGGTCAAACAACTCGTTGTAGTTTGCAAAACCATCATCAATATCTGTGAGCAGAACTCTTTGTTTTGTATCCTCTGTATTCATGTGGTTTAGAATTTTTTTTTCTGGAAAATTTAGTGAAATCATCAGTTTCCCTATTCCAAAACACTACCAGAGACATATCAGTCAGGAGACTTGTAGGGATTTAGGTCTTAAATAGCACCCTGGATTAGAATTCATGCTCTTAATATTTCATTGGGGTGCCAAACAGACACAGAACTCACAGACTGCAGAAGAATGACTGTCCTCATCTGACAGGAAAGACTTCAGAGTGCAGAGAGCTCAACTCTAACACCAGGGGGAAGTCACCTAAGTCAATAAATGTTCCTGTCCATGTTTGGATGACACAGTTGTTCATCCTTAAACCTTGAAATCTGATCTTTCTGTATTGAGAAAAGAATCTTACTGAAGTGTCACCAAAAGAATGTCTCATTTTCAAGTCAGTCTGTCCTTTACTGATTCCTGAAAAAATGTCAGCACTTGTATTGTGTGCAGAACTATCATCATTAAGCTTTCTGAAAAAGAGACGTTAATTTTCAAAAGGAAAGTTTTAGGCAAATAGCAACATATTAAATTGCGATTTAAAATCAGGTGTTTGCTACAGGCAAGTCTTCTTTTAAAAAGGGATGTTTCCAGAGTAGGCAAATATATACATAGCCAGGGACAGGACTACGCACGTACCTTATACGAAAATTTAGTCTGTAGTTAATATAAGAAGTCGTCATCATTTAATGTCCAGTTAGTGGTTTAAATAAAATCACTTTATTGCTTGGACAACCGCCCAACGAATAAGTACCCAGATCATAAATACACACACATAAAAATCACCATCAGTACTCATTACAGTAGCAACCTTGTTGGCAGACTCAACAGAAATGGAAAGGAGATTTGCTTGGGTGACAGCATAACATCCGATGCCAAAATAAAAATGGATGAACAAACACAGAAAACTGCCTATGAAGTCAGATGAGTTTAAAATCAATCCATTAATCAATCAATCAATCACATTCAATTGACCCAAAATCAAATGAAAGTTGATACAAAGAGTGTGTTGCTTTGTTGTTGGTTTTCATGGCTTACTCAAAATAAGGCAAGGGAAAATTCTTGAAAATTATATAACAAAGCACAGTTAAACTAATACTTGAAAGTCACTGTATATTACTTTTGTGTATAGCTTTATATTTCTTTCTGTAATATTGTATACTTCCTGGCATAAACAAAAATTAAAGTGCTATTTTTGTGTTTTGTTAGATATCTTAATAGCAACAGATATGATTCTCTTCACTACTTGAAATTTAGAAATTGTTATATTTATATTACTCCAAATATAAATGTAAAACTGTTCTGAAGGTTTATACACATATTTGTTACCACAATGATGTTACCAACTGTTTCTTATCTTCTGAAAAATGTCCTGATACATAAAGGGAATATACTGGATAAAATTAAATAGATACCGTTCTAGAAACATATTCCTCTGTAACAAGATATTTTTATGCAGGAGTCAGGAAGTGACCAAAGAGTTACAGGAAAGTAATTTACCTTCAAACTGACCCTTCATCATTTTAGCAAAATACGGCTTTTGGTAACATAGTAACATAATAATAATAAAATAAACCTCTAAACAATGATTCACCATTCAATCATTTAATACTTTCTCTTTTTGTTCAAAAATGTCACAATGCAACACAAAATGAATTTCCCATACAGCTTTCTAAATACCATAGTATTTTAGCCTCAGGACAATAGCATTACAAAAGGAAAAAAAATCAAACCAACCAACAAAAAAAGAAAATCAAAGGTGACCCAAATGAGCCAACACCCTTTTATAGCTTATCTTCAAACTGAACATCAGACAAGAAGCCTGGGTATGCTCTCTTGTTAGGTCATTTATTGTGCTACATTCTGATCCCCAAAAAGCAAGTATTCAAGAGTTCCAACTTCTGGCATTTTTTAATTATGCTTCTGTGCAGTATAACATGAAGTTATAAGGTATAATGAAGGCCTACGGGAGACTATTAGCACAGTTTTTTTCAGACTTAGCAAATAATTTTTAATATTCATTTTGTCATAAATGCCATATGCAGAATTAGTAATCAAGAGATGCAGACAAAAAAACAGAACCCTGAAAACCAGACAATCATTTTTTAACATTTTTAACTTAATATTGCTATTGTTTCATTTTTGATTTTAAGTAAAAACAGTAAATAAAAAAAGTTCTTTAAAAGGCAACTGGTCTCTTAGATCTCAGGACAGTTAAATTGTATAGAAAATACAATGTACAGTGCACTCAGGGAGAATACCATGACAGCCTCCTAGGTTTCATCGTGAAGAAAAGAACACTCCTGAATTTTTGAAAAACTGACATAACTTACATGAATCAAAAAATGTAAAATTTAACACTAAACTGTGAAAGCTGTAAGATGGTGCATGGGACATAACTCACTATTAATGGGTACTAGGAAGAAGCTGATAACTGCAGAAAATCCCTTCTGTAAATATTATACAATAGCTTATAAACTATAAATGCTGCCTAGTCCAACAGTAGCTACACATGTCAAGTTCTAGAGATAATAACCTCTATTCCATCTCCGTCATAAATATCTTCTGTGAATTTTGGCAAATCACTTATCTGTGTTCATCACTATGATGGAGATATTAATTACAGAATGAATATATTTCACCTTCAATTTGCAAATTGCTTGTGCAAAGCCTACAGTTTCCTTGCATTTCTTCTGCATAATTAATCATTTAATTCTTAGATGACAATGTGTTTTTTCCACTGAAACTTATGCAATGCTGGCTATTTTTTCTTGAAACATATATGATACTGTGTTTTTTTCCTAATTGTGCGAGTCTAGACTTTAACCAATTAAAATTCTGTTACCAGCTGCAAAATATTAGTGAATTATATTGGGAAATAATGTCTCAGTTGTCATTAAAGAACATGAAATAACCTCAGTAGGAACTACCAAATAATAATTATATTTATTTAATTTTTATTCATTGGCTTTCCCCAGAATTGTAGGAAGTGTCATACTAATGTTTATACCATGATATTAGAAAACAATTGGATGTTAACAATAATGGCAATAAACGATAACTGTTTACATGATTTCTAGAAAGGGCATTAAAACACATATTTTTATAAGACTATGTGGGGATATTTGTTGTATTTGGATCCAGAACATTTCTAAGGTGTTGTCCTGAGTTTTGCAGTTCTTTAATGTTTCTTTTTGCTGTAGTACTTTCTCATGCATGCTGTTGTAAACATGGCCATGTTTTTGCTAACTGTCCTTGTTGTTTTCATTCCATTCTCCTAGGCGGAGATGTGTGATGGATTTTTCCTTTGACCAGTGTGATTGAGAGGTGGTAATTCCTACCTCCAATCCACGGTGATTTCTAAGAACATATAAATAAAGGTCAGAGGGTACTGCCCTCGCTCTTCTACCTTTTTTGACTCTCTTTTGACTCTCTTTTGGCTCTCTCATTTGGCTCTCCTTTTTTGGCTCCTCGGCCTGGTTCGGGTACGTGTGTTTGTGTCCATACAGTGCGACATCAACACTAAGGTTTGCAGTAAATTGACAAATTTCGAAGGTCACCATTCCCATTAAAACGTCAAAAGATTTTCCCCAGAATCCAGGAATGTTTCCAGAACATTCTTTTACTCCACAGTAAGGAGCTAGAGAGAGATGGAAATCGTGCATGCGGAGAGGAGCAGTTAATGTTTCACTATGACAAGAAACATTTAGATAAGAAAATACTGGCCAAAAGAAAAAAAAAATTTCAACCCAAAACATTCTAGCCTACAAAGCTGAGGTCACTGCAAAGCTAGGATTAGACAAACCTTCTATGGATCACCAGAAAGGCAAAAACAAAACCGAAGTAAGACAACCGTTGTGTTCATTAAAGACATGCTGCTTTTCTGAAAATGACAGTCTTTCTGCATCAAGCTAACAGAAAGTCAGGTTTTCTGGTGAACACAGTATGTCTTAACCTTCACACCATACTGAAAAGACACAATTATGTTATTTCATAATAGCATGATGTATTTCAAAGACATTTTGGATTAAGATCTTTTTTTCTCACTTTAAAATATTGCAGAAATAAGAGAGAGAAATTAATCTTATGAAAATACTCAGACTATCAAAATGAACACTCTTAGATCACAGTCATACTCGGAAGTTTCAGTCCTTTGAGAACAAATTTTTTTTTATTATCAAGATATAAATTAGAAATGTCCTTTCAGTTTCTGAGAAAACAGCAACTGAGAGAAGCAAGAACATTGTGCTTTGTTAAAGATGACAGGCACTGCTACAGAGTTAGCCTTGTAGTAATCTCTGTCATGTACCTACTGACTTTCCTTCTGACATGCTGTGGACATACACTGAAGTGAATAGCCATATCAAGATCTGCTTTTCTTCATTGTTTAATTTTCTGTGCATCTCTAATGTGGAATATTTTTTAAAATAAGCCCCTTTAATTTGAACAAAAGCATTCAGAAAAGAATCTTGAACACTGTGATGGAAAGCAAAATTAAACAGTAATCCATTTAAACAGTAATTTATTTACCATGATTTAATTTCAAAATATCTTATTTTTAAACTCTGAAATTTGTGTTTAGCTTTATTTTCAAGCTATATATCAGCCTTTAACATTCTTTGTCTTTGAAGAGAAGTTCACAAAACCAGCTTCAAGCTAATCCTTAAAAAAGGCTATTTCATCATCTGCTTACCTTGACTATGAGCAACTCTATTCCATTAATTAGTTAATTTTTGATGAACCATCATCCAGTTTCTACTTCATAATTGCTATTGGATTTTTATTTTCCTGGGGATAAAGAGTGATGTATGTCAATGTAGAGAAATACTTCTACATTACAGTAGAAGTATTTATTAAAAGATGGGAGGGCCAAACTTCAGTTTAAACAAATTTATGGAAAGCCTTCATGTGAGTCATATTGTGACTTTAAAAAAATAGAGCAGTTCTAGTTTAACCACCTTTTCAGAAATCATTCCGTTTCTCTTGAGCAAAGCATAAGCAAATCAATTAGTAACCAGGGAATACAAACTTAATTCTTATGTGTGAGTGAAGAATCCATTCAGGACAACAGCATGGAGTTTCTAATTTTAGTTGCTGTTACTTTTTCATGTGAATCAAAATCAAGAGAGTTTCTGAATGGCAAAAGAACTCACAAAATTATTTTGGTTAAACTATTATAGTTGTGACATTTTTCTGTAACCCAATGTGGATTTTTTCTGTCAGCGTTGGAAGAGGAAGAAATTGTATGCGAGTGACCATGAATCTTTTTAAACTCTTATTAAGTTTTGTTCTTATTCCTCTATTACCAGTTAACTGGAAAGGTGTGGAATTAAAAAAAAAAAGGCTTAACACGATTATATATGCAGCAATAATTAATTTCAAGAATAAAAAACTGAACCAAGCCAGGATACATTAAGGAACTGAAGATAAGTACAAACTACACTGCATATAGAAATGCACTCTTGTCTTGAGATGTAAAGACTCCCAGATTTTCAAAAACAAAAAATACACTTTCGATTAAAGTAAACCTTGTGGGTGAATAACAAGGTAGTCAGATAGTAAAATACTAGGTGGAGGGTAAAGTAATTTATGAATAAATGATACTTTTTAATTGAAGAATACATGGCTAGCTGCATATAAAATTGCCTTACACTGTTCAGAGGTGATTTGCCATTGTTTTTCAAGGTATTTCTCTACTCTTTTTGAGTTGTTTAGATAGGTATGAATTCATCACATTTTTGTGCTATATATAATTTTGTCAGTTTACAGAATAAATCACAATAATGCACAAGCTCTTACATAGATTCTAATGATAGTATAGAAAAATATGTATAAAACAAGATGGTTATCCATATGACATACATACACATACAAGCTATTATATTTCATGTAGAAAAACACTACTGCAATTATAATAAACCTTCCCATGAATGTCAGCAGATTTTGGGATGGAGGAGTAAGAAGCTGTATGACTTGCATTCGGATTAAAATAAACAAATAAATCCCTACAGGAGTTAGAGATACACAGATTAGGCAAAAGGTGATTAATGCTAAACATTTTAAACCATGATAAAATATTAACCTTGTTTGCATCAAAAAAATAAGGGGAAGAGTAAGGGACCCAGCAGCAATTGACAATGGGAGTATATGCCTGGGATTGTGTCATGAGAGATGCTGACCAAGACTTTTCTAGGCCGTATGACATTTGTACCATTTCTCCTGAATGAGCATTTTCTGGTATCTAATGAAGGGTGAGTGCCCATTAAATCTTTAGTACAATTTAGCTTAAAAAGTCAGCCACCAAGAAGAAATAAATGCACTGGAAATTAGCCTCCTATAAACTCATAAGTCTTCCAGTAACTCAGAGAACTATTAAAAATATATTTTTTTATTTACTTGAGACTCATAAATATATTTTCTTATTTCTATTGTTTATGTCAGTGCAACATCTAGAAGGTCTCCAGTTTATTGGCTCTCTGTAACCAAGTTCTCCCACTAATATGTCATTCTTGGCCCATGACCATCTTATTTTATTTGAGTTCTGAGGTTAATTTTCAAAGAGAATTAATGACAAAAAAGAAAGAACTATATTCTTTCCCTTGCCAGATGCTTTACTTACAGAACATTAACAAGTTAAGAGATCTTGATTATTTATCTCAGTCTACTTTAGTAGATTGAGCCATTAGTTATGAAAAGCTTTAATGTTGTTACAACAACAGAGATGAAATAGGGAGGTGGCACATATATTGTTTGTCAATTTGGTTCCATAATTTCATAGAAAATTTATTCCAGAAATAAATACAGCATTTTATCTAGGGGGAAAAGGAATGAAATTTACAAAACACAATTGACAGGAGACAATATTAGGGTATCCATTCAGTAATGACTGAAAAAATTCTGCTGCCCAGGAGACATCAAACTGATAATGCTAGCATGCCAATTTATTTTTCAAGTTGAATTTCTGTTCAATATACAATAGTAATATAATAATTAAATAAAAGCTAGAGAAGTTAGGACACTGGTATGCATCAATAGCCATTACTTGTCACTAACCATTTCCTGGATTTGTACTGCATAGTGTTAGGTTACCATCCAAGGTAGACAGGTTGATTTTAAAGTGGCACTAGTGGCCATGTGTAATGAGAGAATGATGATATTTGAACCTTGGTTATATTATTTAAAAAGATCAAAATTATGTTTCACCTCTCCCCCAGACAAAACTTGTTTTAACTTAGTCAAATGCAAAATTTTGGAGTGGGACATAATTTATCAAAAGATATCAAGTCCCCATCTTTAGGAACAGTAGCTTTTTCCCTAAGAGAGCAGGTGTTTTTCCATTCTTTCTGTTGAAGTTCCAACTAAACATGTAGAAGAACTCTTTACTCTGCAGGTGACTGAGCCCTGGAATAGATTATCCAGAGAGGCTGTGGAGCCTCCCTCACTGGAGATGTTCAAGAACTTGCCAGTGTGGCAGTGCAAGAGGCAGTAAAGGCCTTGGCTCTATGCAAGCCCTACTCAGCAGTAATGAAAACATCTCTTTATTATCAACCTTTGTAACCCCAAGCCAAAACCAGCACAAATTTTCATTCCACCATCTTTTGGTCCCAGACTTTCTTTATTTAGTGAAACTACCCTTCCTAGAAATTTGTGATTTCTTCATTAACAAAAATTACAATGAATTTCAGTATTAAGTATCATATAAAATGAATTCATTAACTTGCTTCTGCTTTAAGTTAGAGGGCTGCAGAGAGAAGTTAATAACTTGCCTAACTTATCTTGGAAAGGTGTTGTAAAAGTGTTTAATTGTCTTCTACCTTGTGGATTTGAAAGGTACATTAAATAATGCTGTTTAACAAGTACACTTTTATACAGTACACTACATAAAAATTGTGTACATTACTTTGGAGAAAATTATTTCCAGAAACATGCAATTATATTAGTGTTTGTCTCTTCTTTTCCGAAGCAACTCTTTGCAGGAATGATACCTTGCATTTTATATCTGCAATGATTTATACAGCTCAGCTGAAATGCCTATTCAGTATGCCAAGCAGTATAATCACCTATCACATATGTACATTTTTTAGTAATTGAAGATATTCCTCTTACACATAATTATATCAAATAATTGTATAAACTTTACACAGTCAGCTAATAAGGAAAATGCAAGGTCACAGTAATAGTAAAACTATTGCAAAAGTACTGAGTCATCTACAAAGGCCTAGGAAGAGAAAATGCCATGTCAAGGACATGAGTTTTCCATTCTTCCAAGTTGTTTGATTGTATTTCCCTGAATTCCTGAAAATAAAGCCCTGATTTTTAGTTTTTGAACATTTTTGTTCAGTTTGTTTGCAAAATCTCTGTCATTATATCTCCAGTAACTAACATTCATTTTAATCTCAGAACAAAAGTACAAAAAAAAAAAAATCCAAAATAACAGGTACAAATGCAAATTGTCCCACAGACAAGGTTTTTTACTTCATATAGAAGGTAAAGTCAAAGAATATCTAAGTAGAAATTAAAAATCTAAACCAGAAAAGTTATCAAGATGGGTAAGAACACATAAAAAAAAAGGTTAATTTTCTTGTGACAGAAAAAGAAAATGAGTGAAAATCTGCCTTCAATGAAACTTGCAAGATACATACTTGGAAGATATGTACTATGAATACAGGAAGAAAATAACCTAACCACTTGCACTGTATTGAGCAGGTATTTAAGTCCCTTCAATCAGGCATTAATTTTTCTAATGATGAATATAGTTTATTGCAAATTCAAAAAGAAAACTAAAATTTCTTTAGAATTCACAGTCCCAAGTGTTTTAACGATACTGCACAACAATCTTGGTGATGCATAGGCACAGATGAAGGGACCCTCGATGGCATTCTGTTATATGTGGATCTGAGGCAGACCTCCATGCATCTCTTTGCCAAATGAAAACACTCCGAGATACCCAGGAAGTTTTGATCCTTTGCACTATTTTATTGAAACATAACCTGGAATAATGGAACTTGTTTAAGTAAAGATTCAGCTTTGTTGAGGCAAATGAAAGGTTCAGAAAACAGACCTCAAGACTCTGTCTCTCATTTCAGCATGATGCCATGTAGTTGCATGTCCACTGCAACTGCTGAACAAATAAATTCCCTCCTTCAGAGGGAAATCAACACAAGTTGAATACCACTAGAGAGGAGGGAAAATACCAACTTTTTGTTATGACCTGCCCCTGAAGATGAGGTGACTGATGTTCTTGTAATAGATCCCTTGGGATGGATTAGAGTGAAATGACACTATATGGATTTGTGGCAGGTTTATTTTAGAACAATTTGTTTGCAATGGAAAGGAGGTATGTAGCTGTTTTTGTTATTATCAATAGAAATATAACAATATAAACAATATAAAAGGTAAATATAACAATAAAAATATAATATATAAGAAAAAGAAAGAGAGAAAGAAAGGATAAGAATAGATATTGGAGAGGAAAGAAATGACCACCCGTGGATCCAGCAATGAGACCTGCTTGTTGCAAATTAGATGTCCATTGGTCAAAATAGTGGTCACAGTCTTAATCTGTCTGTGTGGGGGAAGCCCACAAAACAAAATTCAGTGGGTTAATAAATGTTCAGGTTCAGGTGGGAATGCCCAGGTCCCTCCCCTGGGAGGGAGTTTTACACTGTCTGATGTAACACTGTGGATCTTGCACAGTCCTCTGGTGGAAAACCGCAGAAATGAGTCTGAGGGTACTTCAGGAGTGTTTATGACCTCTTCTAATGACATGGCCTCTACTTTGCCCTGTTTCTCATATTGTGCCTCCTCAGAGGGAATTGGCAAAATAGAAGCCATCACATCTCTGCAGGATCTGCTTCTTATTGGCCTTTTCCCTTATCTGGCCAGAAAACAGCTTGTTTAAGACATCACTCAGAGGTTATCCGGGACACAATAAGTCACAGGGCTCAGCTATCTAAATAAAGGTCAGTTTGTTGTGGTCATCCTCCAGTGGTGGGTGCTCACAGCCTGTGTCTTATGTGGATCAGAGGTTTTGCCATCACAAACCAAACTCTTCTCCTCCCCTTTAGTTGGGGGTACAAACCTGGCCTCAGCAAAGCACCCATTGCTTTTGCAAATGGCCAATTGTTTGAGTTAATAACCATTAGCATTTCAGCCTCTTACACCTTGGAGAAATAAAAACTGCTGAAACTGAAAAGTAATTACTAGAAAACAGATGAAGGAACATTAATAAGTAGGAGAAATACTGTATTTTTTTTCCAATATCGAAGCTCCAAAATTAAATATCTAATGTAGTTATCACAAACTGTTAAATAAAGATAATTTTAAGATATGGTTTCTAATTCAGACTGGGATATTTTATTAGCTAACCAAATACATTACAGTGCTCAGTATATCTAGCTTCAAATAAATCTAAACTAAAGCATGTAAAACAGTGTAAGCACTTCTGATAGTTCTAAGTGTCTGAGACAAGGGATCGATTAAAAACATTTAAGTAACAAAATAAATGTGACAATTGTTCACCACTATGATGCAATATGCTGAAAACCAGAAATAACCAGGGAGAAGATGACAGAGAGGAAAATAAAGAGAAGCAGTTTAAAGATTTCTAAGTTTTCATCCACAGCAATAATATTTAGTATCTTTATAAAAAATTTCCAGTTATTGACAATACATCTTTCAGAAACCATTTTTATTTTGAAAAATGGAAAAATTGCCTATAGGCGTATTTCATTTCCTTATAAAATCAGGCAACTTCTCTCTTTAAGAGAGGTTTCCTTCTCCAGAGTAAATAATGATAATACTACTTGAAAGCACCACTAATAGTTCACTGTCCAAGAGCAAATCTGAGTTTTCTGTTCTTCCTTATCTAACCTCTATTATGTATAAAGTTATATAATAAGAATAAATCTATATTGTATATACATATATAAATATATAAAAAAAGAGTACAGGGAAAAACTAGTCCAGTCTTGAGTATGGAAAGTACTACATGCATTTAAAAATAAAATCTCTTTTCTCAAAAATCTTTGGAGAGGTGTTCAGTTTGGGGGTTTTGTTGCTACAAGATACACATTTGTGCTTTTCTGTTGATCTTGCTTATTTTCTCAGCAGATGTAATACTGTCAAGAAATGGAAATACTTTAACAAAATAAACACATATCAATTTTATTATCTCTCTGGCCACCATTTAGAAATTTTCTTGAAACGACCAAGAATACTTTTGTGTCAGCCAACCAGTATCCATAAGTTAAAGGAGCGTAGAATTCTGAAATGTTATGCTGACACTACCTTAGGAATTTTCTGCAAACTTGCTTCTACCACCTTTTCATGTGTGTTGCTCTAAAATTAGTTTGTCTGCAAAAAGAAAAACAAAACTCAACTGGTAAAAGTAATTCCTGATGTCTACTTTCTTAGCTGAGTATGTTTATGGCTTGATGGTCATGGTGGTGGTGGTCAGTTTAATTTGGCGATGTAAAATCGGTCAAAGACATTCGTAAGAAGATCCCTACAATGGTTTAATTTTCATATTTACTTTGGGTCCTTTTAAAAAGGCATTTTAATAGTTTTTTATTAAAGCTTAAAGACAGAAGTGAATTTCCCCTAATAAGCTAATTAATCTTAGCTGATTACAGTGGTCACTTGTGACCTTCATTATTAACTTCTTATTCTGTGTCGTTATACTGTTTTCCTTTGTTTTCTGTGACAGAGGACTTTCAGATGCAAAGGTCTTCTAAATAAATGTTGATGTTAACTTTTAAACTTTGTAGGGATATAGCATTAACTGGAAATGGATGTCCCAGTTCAGTAACAGGCACTTACAAGGCCACATTTGGAAACTATCCAGTTTCGGACTGCCCTGTACAAAGGAGATAACGCACTGGAGTGATTCCAGCAGAGGGCCACAAGGGTGAGGAAAAGTTTGGCTTTAAGAAGAGGAAATGTGTGAATTAATTACTATCTACATCTACCTTGAAGTGAGACATGGTGAGTTTACCTTAAGTAATGGCCAGATACCTACTCAGCCACAGTTTCACTCTCATTTTACAACATATCAGGAAAAATAAGAATTAAAAGGCTCATGGGTTCAGATAAAGACAGGGACATCTCTTACCAATTACCATCAAAGGGAGAAAAGTAAACTAAACAACTGCCAAATAAAAGAGATTTGAGGAGTGTGAAACAAAAGCAAAAATTCATACATCACCTTTGCCCTCTCCTATCCCCTTTTTTCCCCCAGATTTACTTTCATTTCTTCATCTGTCACTTCTCTACTTCTTCCCCTCTGTTGTGAATGAGTGGTTTAGGTTACTTTAGGCACTACCCTCAAAGGTATTAGCAAAAGCAGGTTTGATACGAATGCACCAGTACACCCTTCAAGCAGAGCAGGGGGATGGGGAATGGGGGGCTGCAGTCAGTTCATAAGAGCTCCTCTCTGCTGCTTCTCCCTCTTCACACTCTACACCAGTTCCAGCTTGGGGCATTTCCGTGAACTGCAGTCCTTCAAGATAAGCTTACTCCAGCATGGGGTCTCCATGGGCTGCAGATTCCCTCAGGGCATATCTACCTGCCCCACCGTGGTCTCTCCTGGGGCCTGAGGCATTCTGCTGGGAGCCTGGAGACCCTCCTGACCTCATCCTTCTCTCTCTCCTCACTCAGTCCTGGCTGCTGGGCAGCACTTTGGCCTCTCTTGCCCAGGTTTTCTCTGGGACTCTCACCTGCCCGCCTGTGGCTGAGGGGCTCAGCAGTGCCCTGCTCTGGGGCTGCTGACAAAGCCTTGTGAGCAAACCCATCTCTGAATTCTTCATCTCTTAAAGCCCTGTCCCTGAGGCACTGCACAACATGAGGTAGTTGGAGCACAGATTGGACTGATAGACCCCCGGATGCCTTGCAAGCAAACAAGTTTCTGATCAATGTATTTATTTACGAGTTATACAGAGCAATTTTGAAATGCCTGCTTGGAGGAGTTAATAATGCTAGAAATTATTATATGAAATTAATCACTGGGTGGTCAGCAGACTTTTGACCTCTGGCAAACTCAGAGTTTGGTAACTATTTCAAGTACCACTATGGTTTCTAAAGAGTCCAAAATTCTTGTTTGTAGATGCAAATCTTATACTGAAGTATCAGTAGGAAATATATGTGATAGATTCTATGTCAATAAGTTTGTTTTTGTGTAAAATGGCATATAATAAAATAATACTAAATGCATTACTAGTTTCAAGATCAGTGACATTTTAAGAAACTCAAAGGCTTACCAGCCCTGTAGGAGAGAACTTTAGTTTCTTCCTAGTCCAGATATATTTGAGATTCCTTATGAACTTTTGACTCAAACTACTCTAGCACAATTTTTCATTTTCCCAGCAGCTTGAGGGTAATGCCCATTAATTTGTTCTGTGGCCTCAAACAGCCTCCCTGCTGACACACATCTTTCCATATGAATATTTCACTTAGGCATTTCTTTCTAAACTAAGAGCTACTGTGATGATTTCTGGAAAAACTGTGCAGGGACCAAATACAGTATCTTTCTCTCTTCATGGGAAAAAGAAAACCCTTTATAATTAAGAATGTTTCTATTTTATATTTTATTTGTAACTTGCAAAATAAAAATAAAACAAACTAACAAATGAAACCTGCTCCACAACACCTCACAAGCACTTCACACCAAAAATTAAACTGAAATTCCAAAAAACACCTTCTAAGTGGTTAGATGGTTAGATAAGTTAACTGGTAGCTAGGCAAGATAACATGGCAACTGTGATTATGCCACAGAAAGGAAGCCTTAAAATAAAGTGAAGTTTCTCAAAATTATAGCAGAAAAATAACACACTAAAAGTGCAATGTCACGAGCTAATCTTTTTAGCTTTCAAGCTTTAATAGAAATCAGTTTTTACATCACACAATGTGTTCCACATGTAGAAGGAAAAGGAAAGGAAAAACTGAAATATTCATATGGAAAAAAGGAAAAAGAAAAAAAAACCTAGCCCATAAACACATTGGAAATAAGAAGACTAAACCTTACAAATCTCAATGGCATGACAATGTAGGATGTATTTAGCTTCTGATCACTGCTTACAATTAAGATGCAAGTTGAAGTTGCAAAGGTAATTAAATTAGAAAAATGGGACTTAATTAAGTTCTGGCAATGAGAATCCAAAGTTTTCTCATGATAAGCCAGACAAGACTTTACTTAATCAAATGTCATAGTGACATTGTTAATATTGATCTTGTTGCCCAATTGCCTTATGGAATCTTAGTTGTAAAGGAGAAAAGTTAAAGGATCAAACCAGTTGAAAATGTTGAGATAGGAAATTACCTGATGTTGTGGTTTTAGTAGAGGGGAGGGGGCCATAAAGATCGCTCCTGTGAGAAGTTGAGGGAACTTAGGCATGTCAGCTTCTAATAATTAAATATTCTAGTGACATTTTAATTTTAGAGAACTGTAAAGTCTGAATTCTATCTTCCTAAGTTTTATAAATCCTCATTCTCTCCAAAAGGTATTAAATGTTTTTATTGGCAAGTCAGTTTTTTTGATATCAGCATAAAGTTCTTAACTTTCATTGTATCCATCTCAATATTTGCCTCATGATTTCCTTCTTATTCTGGTTTTTTCCTTCCCATTTCTTTTAAATCACAGCTCTTCCTCATCTCAACCAGTGAAAACAGTAAAATCTTCTCAATCACTTTGCATAGTTTTTCTACCTTACATCTAAGTTTCCACAGTTCAGGAAAAAAACCCCACACTTCCTCATGAACTATGGTTCATCTCATAGATACTTTCAATTCTCTCTTGTTCCATTTCTGTTCCATCCGATTAGGCTGCTCTTGGTTTCAGGCCATGTTTCCCCCTTAACAGCCCGGAAGTTTTATTCTCAGTAGTCTGACTCCTTTCCCCATACCTCAGGAACTGAAGTTAAAAATGGTTGCAAACTGCAGTTGGTTTTTTATACTTTTATGGTAACGATTTTCCAGATAAAATAGTTCAGATTTTTTTTCCTCATCTCAAGGTCCGTTAATTAAATTAATGGCATTTTTATTATGAAATTTCTGAAACTGTTAGAATCTTTCTATGTAGCAGGCAATATATGTTCAGACAATTCCCATACTTCTACCTATTTGGCTTAGAATTTTTCATATTGATTGAGTGTTGAATGCCAATATATAATGCACCTACCTGACCTATTGTTCTCCAAAATTATCTCCTTGTAGTTCTGCTTAGACACTAATTGGATGAAATACTCATTAATATTTTTTTCATTTTAAGACAGATGAGATGAATCCACATTGTTTAACTAACGAAAAACCCCACTTTTTAGTCCCCTTTTATTCAGAGGTCCTGCTTAGGAACAAAAGACTTTTCAGTTGAATTTTGAAATTAATTTAAAGTGACAAAGAGAAAACTGTTAGGCAGCAGGAAATGTAAAACAGTGGGTCGTTTACTAATGGTGCAATGCAAGAGACTACTACTGAGTGAATCTTTGTATACTCTTCTGGAGGAGGTGGTTCACAATTGCATTAAATAATCAAGTGCTTTGTATTAAGTTAATATGAAATATTTTAACAAAACCTAGCATGGCAGCAACCCACTGAGTTAGTAATAGTTTCTAAAAATTCTACTTCAACAACTTGTACTGACAATATATTTTAGAACTCTTAATGGATCTTAGTGAATTAAGGCATGTTTGCCTACTATTGTGAAAAAGTTTTGCAATGGTACTTAGGTAATTTTTGGAGAATTTAAAGAAATTCCTCACATCTTTGAAAAAATAAAATTACTTTTTTTTTTTTTTTTGCAATAGACCTAATGCAGACCAGAAAGTTACAAAAATCTAGAAGTTACAAATCTAAGGAAGAATGATTTATTTCATGCAAGCGAACAAAGACTATTTGGTTTCTTTTTACAGTGGTCATCTTTACTTTGATCAGATATTAGGTCTAATTCTTTGCCTTTCCATCATAAATTAATAAAAAATGCAATTTAGTTTTTTTAAAAATAAAGCAATAATTATTTTATAAGGTGCCATAAATGAATAAAATATTTCTGTAATCTATTTTACGATATATGTTTCTGTATGTTTTTCAAAATATATCCTAGGTACATGGCAACTGAGCACAAACAGAATACTTGGAACTGGTGCATGGCACTTTGAAAGCATGTTATGGCTCTAGTGCCTTGCTGTGATGGTCAAAGTCAGTCGTGTCTGAATTGTGAGAATTTGCTTTAGTATTACAAAATAGATTTTTTAAACCTACTAGCTGAACAGCCAGAGGTTATCTGCTAAAATATTTGCTTGTGACCCATGAAGACATGTCCACAGATCCAATTAATGAATTAATGTGAGTGTTTTTGAAGAATGGATGAGTTAAGACCTTGTTGGCCAGATTTCTGTTTTTCTCATGGCCAGGCACTGCTGTCCCCTCCCCCCTGTCTCGGTATCCGGTTTCCCCCCTGGAGGGCTCTGTATTGTGCAATCCTATACAAAGCCCACCAAATTCAAACCCAGCACTCGTCCCCTATAGGATGTTTGTACCCTCCCCTGCCCCCTCGTGTTGGTATTTATGTAACTGTAACACACAGCGCCACTGCTTCTCTGGCATGGTCCTGGTGCCAAATAAAACATCTGAGAACCCTCTCTGCTTTGTCTCTCCTTCTTCAGCGTGCCTGTACCACCAGTGGGTTGGGTGAAACTTTCCTGGAGCTTCGCCAACCCTCCCGCGCCTTTGGAGCAGCCCGGCCAGCCCCTGGAACCGCGAGCGGTCACCCGGTGCCCCCGCCGGAGGCATTGCAGCAAGACCTGAGTCGGACCTTAACATAACCAGTGTAGCCGGTCACTTGAGGAAACAAAATAACCTTACCCGGGTGCTTACTTTGCCCAGGCTGTATCCCTGGAAACCCATAAGGCTTCCAGTCTTGTTTCTGCTAAGGATAAACCCCTCTAATCATGGTCAGTCACGAGCAGAGGTGATTCTTTCTAACATTAGTACTTTGCATGTCCATCCTACCAGCAGCAACGGAAACAGGGATTCCTGCCTCTCTCCATTTTTCTCTATGATTTCCTGTGAATAGGATAATAAGACTCTGGCATAACACCCTTGAGCAATGATGTTCAATTTTGGCCACACTGTCAAGCCATCTCCATTTACCCCATCTCTGCAACAACCATCTCTCATTTTGTACAGACTAACTCAACCAGAACATTAAAGCCCTTGCCTCTTAATTCTGCTTTCATTTTTATAATTGCCTGTCATAATCACTAGCATAACAGCTACTATTTCTTGCAATAGTAACAGAAAAAAAAAAAAAAAAGCAAGAAGAGGAAAATTCATTCTAAATAAGATTTCTGAATTTCAAACAAATTATACTACTTTCACATCATGAAGACAATCCTTTCCAGGACAAGCTTATGTTCTGATTATAAAGAAGTTTGTGGTATCAGAAAGTTCTTCCTAAGAACTGCCTTTGATAGAAATATTTACTATTTATCACTGAAAGGGAATTTACTAATAGCATTGTGACAGTGCAATAAATATTCTGTTCTGCATGTGACTAAGAGAATTCAAGTCAAGACTAAGAAGTCATAATTTAGTCAGATCCCTGGCTAAAACTGATTTTCTTCTTACTATCTGCATGTCTCTGTTCCATATAATTAAAGAAAGAAAAAAATAAAATAAGTATTCGCAGTGAATTATTTTTGTAGTTTCCAGATGGGGAGTGAAATTCTACTTAACCAGAAGAACTTCCTTTTGCAATAGATGTAAGTGTTTGTAAAGGAGAAGACCTTGAAAACCAAAATCAACGTAAGCAAAGCTAAATTTTTAAATAATTTTTTCAAATAAAATGCATACATGGATTTATAAGGAATATAACAATTCTTTTAAATTATCCATAAAGAATATGTACGAAAATACCTTCTGCAATGGATTGTAACTGGAGTCAATCCAGAAAACATTTTTTAGGAAACACAACACTTTCTAGTATATTTGTGACGTAGCTACTTATGTTAGGCTTTTTGAATTTTTTTCCAATTTAACTCTTTAACTTGTGAACAAGAACAAAGTTATCCTCTTTTCCATTTAATTGCCAAAGTCTTCAAAATCACATTCTTTTTCCTGGTTGTTGCTCCATCACACTGATCTACACCACATGCTCTTTTAACATCACTGATTTTTACCTTTCACTTGTTCACTTTTCTGCAAAAATTTGCAAATGTTTTGATCAATCTGTTTTTGACCTCTCCAATTCAAGTGAGGGGAAAATATCATTACTTTCCTTCAACTCCCTCAGCAATAGTAGCCACTGAGCTCACTTGCAGTTCTACTCTTCCTGTATCACGTGGAGCTAGTCCTCAGCTGTGAATTTTTTTGGGTAAATCATCTTTACATGAATGTGGAGAGTCTGTGTTGGAAGCACGCCACAAAGGTACCTCTTAAATTTCCTTTCTGACTATACTCAGATGTAAATGCATATCTAACTCTTCTGCATGTAAAGAACGTTGCCCTTCTTGTTTTTAAATAGGGATAATATTGCAATGGATAAAAACCTTTATATTTTCTTCTCAACATCTCTAAATACTTCACACATATAAGGTACATTTATTCTGTGTAATACATGCTGTATAAAGTTCATCTCAAAGTAGTTGTGTCTAAACAGATGGGGATGAAACATGCTCAAGTGCTCTAGTTACCTGTACATTGATTCCATAGAGAATTAGAGCACAGGAACACAATCTTTGAAGGCTACAAAGAACTAGTCAAGAATTTGTGTGCAAGATCAAGAGGCCAGTACACCCATGAGTAAATGTCTAATGTCTTCTGCCAAGAAATGAAAAGTGTTCTGAAAATTGTTTTACCATTGCTTGCTCTTGCAGATTAAAGAAAACCCCAGAGGTCTCTCCTCGACATTTTCAAGGTAGATCCTTTGATTTTAAGTTAACTTCAATGAACTTCAGCACATCAAAACTTTCTTATGCTGATAGTTTTAATAAAAAATGATATAAAGCAAGAAATTCAGGAAGGGTTTAACCACTGTTGACATAATTATTTGTAAATAAAGTTTTAAATAAGAGGAGTGATTAAAAATATTTCATAATCATACACTTTATAAACAGAAGCCTGTAAAAACAAGACTCCATTTAGTGTTTTCTTACAGAAAGCACACTTGCTGCTGACAGATGTTTTATGCTGTGAAGTACTCTACACTGTTGGAAGACCTGCCATCTTTGGTTTGTAAAAAAAAATAAAATTGTTTGTTTGTTTGTTTTCTGACACTTCCTTCTCCATTGTTTTTTGTCATTCTACAACAATTAGAAAAGCCCAATAAAGAAACATCCAACTGCAATGGTCATTTTGTCTCAAATTACGTTATATGTTTTCAGAGTCCTTGGCTGCTATTGTAAATTACCCTGGAATATATAATAGAAGTGATCTCAGACAAGGACTTGGGAGAAATCTGCATGTTAATTTTTTCACTTAATAGATTAAAAAAAAAAAAAATCAGTGGTCCCATTTTCCATTTTCTACGCATTAACATTTTATGTTTGAGACTTTTTTCCTCTAGAGGTATACCAGTTCTCATCAGCAAGAACTTAAGTTTTCACTTGAGACTTTTCCTACATAAGTAATTTCGGTTCTTCTGAATCATCTTTTGCTCACAGTTGTAAATTAATGCAGTGATATCTTGCCATGTTTACAAAAAGCCTAAAATAATAGCTATCAGGCTTATGAAATAGTATAGAAACATCATTAATATAGTTTTCTATACTCTTCTATTACATATTGAACAGTATGAAAAAGGAGAATCACTAATTTCTTTCTTCAGCTAGACTGCTGACTACTGCCTCTATCATACACATTGGCAAAAATGTCTTTTTCTGGAGGTGAATTTTTTTGGTTTTGGTTTTTTGTTTTGTTTGGGAGGGTGGATCTTCCTGAAATAATGAGCATTTGAATATTTGGAAGACAATGAAAATTTATAATATAAGCTTGGTGGTTGGGTCTTAGCGTAGACATTTAACCAGGATAAAACTAACACTAGTAAGAATTAGGGTGAATAGCTACTTTGTTTTTAATGGCTAGCAGCAGAATGCAGATGTCCTAGTTTTCAAATTAGTAATATGAAGTGAGTTCATCTTTACCTTTCCAGGCTGTGAGAGATGCATTTTAACAAGAACTGATTGTATTGAAACGTAACACCGATACGTGTTATAATGTAACATTTTTTGTGAGAGTAGAGATCCACTCAAGATATACATTAACTTCATAAAGACTCAAATTCTGGATTAAGAAATTATTAAAGTAATATTTGAGGTTTGGTCTAGTTTATATTTAATTTCTCCATTTCATAGTATTTTTATCATTTAATCATTTTTTGTCATGACTTGTCAGGGCACTCTTATATCATCCACAATAGCCAGAATTTCCTTATAAACTTGTGAGCATGAAACATTTGCAACTGTGCCCTGAGAGAAAGCTGTTGAAGAGACAGCTGTCTGTTGGCCATCAAGAATATAAGATCTTGATAACTTGGGCATAGATACAGAAGCATGAGAAAGATCCTATTAAATATTTTCTTCATCTAACTTGGATCTTGTCTTGGTTTCAAAGACAGGTATTTGCTAAAGAAGGCAGAAGCCCCCTTTCAGAATAGGAAAATGCAACCCCCTTCCCTCTGAATTGGCAAAATTTTGAAATCAAGAGGCTTTCAGGCAATGGTATGAGAAAAGAGGAATAACAGTCCTTTACTAATATATTTATATATATATATTGGGACAGACAAAAAAAACCCAAAACCAACAACAATGGTAACCACAACAAATAAGAACAGACAAACTCACGGACAGTCTCTTCCCGCTCTCTTGGCCATCCAAGGACAGAAGCCCAAGGTGGAGGAAGATTCTTCCTGGAGCTCCAGCAGCCTCTCTCCCCCTCCTCTGGATGTCCAGAAGTGAAGAAGTTTCCCAGCTGTGCTCAGCCCCTTTTAACTGGTCCCATTCCCCCAGNCCCTGACAGATCTCAACATAGATCTGAGTAAATTATGTGACTATTCTATACCTTCCAGTAATATCAATTTTTATATTATAAATATTGTAATAAAATAAGAGAGATATCTTTCTGAATAGATAGTAACTATCACTGGTCTTGCTAAAAAAAAAGAAATACAAAGCTAACACGTTGATCTTCTATATCAAACCTTACAAAATTATTAAATGTCCTGTTCCTTATTACATACACAAGTAAAACCTTGAAATGTGACTTACAAGATTCTTGATTTCTGTTTCCAGTACACACTTACATGCACATATATTGAAATATTTATCTAATACTCATATTAATACCTGTATTTCATATGACAGAATCTATTTTGACACTGTCTGATACATGGATGAGAAGAAACTTAGAATCATAATTTGAATTATGAATACAAAATTTGTACAAATTTTATCTCCTCTATACTCTGTGGACTTAAAGTATTTACAAAAAAATGTTCCTTACGCTCATAAAACCTTTTTGTGTTTTAAGGCACTCACTCAAAAAGTTCAAAGTGTAAAGATTAGTTAATAGAGAAAGATTTAATTTGATTTCCGTACCAAGAAACAAAACCTTCACAAGCTAGAAATATCTGTGTTAACATTATTTACAGTCAGTTAAATTTCTTAGAACCTGGCAAACTGTGGGACAGTTTTTAAGTGGCACAATCAAATTTTCTACATAAAATCTATTTTCAGGGGATAGATAATATACTGAAGAGAAACAAGAAATTAAATTTGAATTATGTCCTTCCTCAACACTGGTCATTCAGCCTTTTCATAAACAGTAATTGTATTTTTTTGACTGAGTGTCTGGACTACTTCCTCCGCAGCAGAAACAAAAAGGAGCCGTTTCTTAAAGACAGCATTCATGTGTCATCTTCTTGTCTTAGTCCCTCTGCATCATACAGCTTCTTTGATAAATAAAGGCACTTGTGCTTAACTGAATTAAGGGTGCAATTGGAGTTGCTTTGAATTCCGAGTTCCTAACAGAGCAGCCTAAACAGTGTCTTGTGTTAACATTCCAAAAACCACACAAATCAGGCTATCTAGGTGTTAAAGTGTTCTGCAGTAGATGAATGCATTCAGATAACAAGGAAGAATCAAACTGATTAATAGGTCCCAGTTTAGTCTTGCACGTCTCAAATAACACTCCGGAGATCTATTACCCTCTGGCCTGCTATCTTTTCCCTGAAAGAAGAGGAATACCTGTTTACTTACTAGCTGCTCATAGCTTGGAAATTACAATATGTTCCTTCTGCTGAGAGGACAGCTCTGTGAGTAGTATTGTCCTCCTAGAGATTGGCTGTACCTCTGAACCTCTACAGTGTCCTGACAGTTTCTCCCTTGCACCTCTTTCCTCATTGCACAGAGGCGAGGTGTGTAGGTTGCTCCTAATGCCAAGCAAAAGGAAGATACTAAGTGCTTCCACCAGATGGGTAGATGAAAATTGAGAGGAAAAGCAATGGGAGCACAAATCCAGCCCCTGAAATTGCTAGCTTTGTACTGTGACTCTGTAGGTCTTATACAAGGGAGACATATTAGCACACAATAACAGAAACATGCAAACAAGAATAATTTTCATGTGTCTGAAGGAAGAGAGGTCGCTCTTATATTTAAAACAATGGAATATAAGCAGACACAAACAAACTAAAAGAAATATTAGTATAACAGTGCAAAAATTTTCTTAAAGGTTCTTAATGTTTGCTTTTCAACTTAGCGTATAACCTATTACTAAATAAATACATTAATTTTGGAACTTCCACTCTGCACTGTTGAATTTTCAGATTTGCAAAACTCTGCAAATTCAGAGAAAAATATAAAGAACCGTGTCATTGACACATGAAATCATCAGGTTGTTTTTTGGGGTTTTTTTTAATGTGTAATTCCTTTATTTCTAGCTCATTTTCCAGTGTAAATAGTTGCTGTAATCTTTCATTAATATAATTCTGGAAGATCCTCGCTTTCCTTTATCATGCATCACATCTCCAACTGTATATAAATTGAAAAGAAACCAATAGAATCCCTCAGCAGACGTTTCCATTTTCAGCATTTTGTCTTATTTATGGTTTAAGAATTCACAGAACAACAGTTCTCTCTCTCATAAAAAAGCTTTTAAATATTAAGAATGACTATCCATTAATATTGATCTATTTTTATTTTCAGTTTCTTTATGAAAACAGTATGAAAAATACTTGTGAGGGTAAACAAGTCATGTGATCTGACATACAACATATATTCCATACAATCCTCCACAGAGGGAGGCGAGAGGTTCATATATTTGCAATAAAAGGAAAGGCAAATGTGGTAGAATGGTGATAACTTGCTGTATTAGAGTCTGTTCAGTTTGCACAGAGTCACAGGATCAGGTCTTCCCTGTCAGAAAGTGGAATGGACCATTCATATTCAGAGAAAGAGAATAACCACTGAGCTAGCTGATATCAATGCAAACACCAAACTGTCCTACCATATATTTTCAACTTGAAGGATGCTATGAGCATGTTGTAAGTTTATAAAATTTTGGAGGTGGGAGAAAAGGAAGGAAACTGCAACATACAGCAAAAACCCCAAAATCTTCCAAAGTAAAATTGCTATGTATATTGTGTTGCTCAGATACCATCATTACTTGTTTGCCTACTGTGAAAATAACTTCATAGTGCAATAGTTGAATGATTTTCTCTACAAGGTCTCAGAGCTGAATACAGGTAGGCATTTTAGATTAAAAATTTAACTAAGAATGATATGCCTGATTTTTCAGCTGAAATATCAATGCATATATGTTGCACTAAATATCTGGGATAGGTAAAGTTTTCCTATGTGTTTAAGAGGCATTTAAGTGATTAAATAGTATCTAGCCTCAGATAAAAGACTGTTACATTGGAGAATTTTATAGAATATTTTCTAACGAATAATGAATCTACATGTTGTTCCTTTCATATAAAAAACAGTCTTGCTCAGTAACCTGCAAAATATGTCTTACAATAATTGCTAATCTACAGAGTATCATTAGCACTAAATAAATAGACCTCAAACATTGATATGATTAGCTTCAAGTGACCTCTTAAATCAAGAAGCCAAATTTGGTTTGTTTTTCCCCTCTGTATTAATAAATTCTGTAAAAGTATTAGGCAGTTCCAGTTATCTTTATCAACTACACAACCTAGTACATAATCTGTTGCAATAAGAATAGTTCAAAACAGCTTTGAAGCAAAAAACTGTAGCTGAAATTAGACTTCAGAATTCTTTTCTACCTTATAATATATTCTGTGCAGAAAGAATTTGGTTTAGGCTGATTGAATGTCCCATTACCAATTCACACTGCAGTTATTTTTTGTAACTGACTCTGCAGAAGTGCTGCATGCTATTGAATGCAAAGTGGTGTTATAGGCTTTAAGAAATTCAAATTTGAGTATAATACCACAAATATACAAAAAGTTCACTTTTAGATGTAAAAACTACATTTCTTTCATGTAAATATTCTGCTCTGTCAACAAAGAAGGAAACAAAGAAAAAAAAGAAAAAAAGACTTGTATCTTGATTATATTTTAGTGAAAATAAATTCTTAAGACATTGATAACAAATGCAAAAAAATCTTAGAATCATAGAATGTCCTGAGTTGGAAGGGATCCAGTAAGGATCATTGAAGTCCAAATCCTGGCCCTGCACAGGACACCTCAAGAATCACACTATGTGCCTGAGAGCTTTGTCCAAATGCTTCTTGAACTCTGTCAGGCTGGAGCTGTGACCACTTCCGTGGAGAACCTGATCCAGTGCCCAACCACCCTCTGGGTGAAAAATCTTTCTCTTATATCCAACCTAAACCTCCCCTGACACAACTTCAGGCCATTCCCTTGGGTCCTGTCACTGGTCACTGTCACAGAGAAGAGTGATACCACTGGAGACCTTTCCAGTTTTGGACACAGTAGTCTTCATCCATCCAAGGAAATTCATAGAAAAATCAGGCCCGTTACTACCACAGATCCATTGATTACTGTGCCTTGCAAAAATACTTGGAGGGTGCAAAGAAAATACAAGACACTGCTGTATTTTCTGGAGGATCAATGCTTAAAACAGATTAAAACATACAGTATAGTCTTGTAGCTCTGACCAAAAGATGAGATCTTAAGACATTCAAAGATTTAGTTGTTAGTTTATCATTTCTCAGGACATACCAAAGTCTTTTCACATAATAGATGATAGTTAGACAACCCTCAGGAAAAAATATCTTCTTGCCACCCTATAGTGCTAGTAGTAACACTAAATTAGGTGATAGTTATGCAAAAGTTAAGCGCCATGTAGCCCAACAAAAGTATACTGTATATTATAGGAATAAGGCAGACCTTGATGGTCCTAAAAAGAACATGTGTCAAGTGAAATTACTCACATTTTAGAGGACTGTGGGAAGAAAAGTAAATTTAGGAACAGTATAAGCAGACTAGTAAAAAACAGCTTCTGATGTATCAGTTAGGTTAACATAAAATATTGATATTCAGAAAATTGGTAGTTTATATTTCTGTAAAAGTTGGAGATAATTTCAGTAAAAAGTACTCAAAATATTTTTTCCATTGAAAACATTCTTACTTTTAAAGCTTTTTAACGTTAAGAAAATAAAATCCTTTTCCTTGCAAAATGACACAGAAATTCATTCTGTTGTAGCTATTTTTTCATGTTATTGTTGAGTGTCATGCATTTTCTTACCTACCTACTTACCATATGTGAGCTGTAGAAGTAGATCGGTGTGTGGCAAAAAGGAAATAAAGGTCACTCTGAATGAGAGTGCACAGATGCTACTATGGATTCACACAAATAACATAGTCAGTGGCAAGTGGCCTTAGTAAATAAAATGAGATTCATTCTTCTATGCTTACCTTTTATTTCTGAAGCTAATTATAGAAAATAGACTACTTTCCAAACTTGTTTTATGTCATATGAAGATTTCTGTTATGTTAATTTACCAAGGAAGATACTTAGAGCAAAAATATAGAGGTGGAATAAACCAGGCCTGTGGAAATGATTGTTATGGTATAAGGGTAACAGGTGTGAAGAAACAGAGGTTATCATGTAAACCTGTATTAGACTGAAAATAATTCTGCAAAGAAATCTAAGATAGTCAGTGTATATTACTTTTTCATAGGAGGGACAATTGCTATTATTATCCCTGTCCGTTTCTTTTAGGTTATGTAATATCATTTGCTTTCCTCTCTTCCAAGTATGTAATATAAGTATTACTGTATAGGAAATATATGTACTGTAATACAAGAGGAGAAAGAGGAAAAATAATTCTAAATATAAAATCAAAATATTTTTCACCAGCACGTATTCTTCAGTATAAGTAATAGAACACATTTCTAAATTTGTCTAATCTGTATAGAGATATATCATATAGTAGTTCTAAAGCAAAGGAAAGAATGTCACTACCATCTGTGTCAGACTAGAAGACCCTACTATTCATTTCAGTACTTTATGAAAGCATGTAATGCAACATGTGATAAAATATTTCTGTTTCTTTCTCCAAAGCCCACTCCTGCTTAAAGGGTTGAAGAGAGGTCAATGAAAATATCAGTAGGTTGATAAACCAAGAGGGTGTTTTATGGTTTTGCTTGCCATTTCTATGGCCTTTTATCCTTCCTTTTATTTGTTGGAAAGTAGTTACTTATAGAGACTAATTAATTAGAAGAGCTAATGGTCATATTGATATGTAAGTCAGTTTTGCTAGGAAGGAAAATAATAGAATGAAGAATTGAAGAGGAATTTAAAAATGACAAAAAAAACCTAAATTGAGAAATAGTATTAAAATACTTCCTATTATTATATGCTCTCATATAGAAATTAATATATTTTAATAATACTTTCAGATTCCAGGTTTTCTTTGTACTGAGTTAAAATTATCAAAGCAGGACTAGCCAAGTAAAATTTAAACATTAAACTTGACTAGTGACCTCTAAAACAACTTCAGGTTTCTGCATGAAACATGCCAGACTTCTGGGAATTTTACAAGCAGTAAAAGAGAGTAGCATTTTGTTTCCTTCAGAAAACCCAAATAAAAATAAAATCCAAACTATCATGTTTTTGAATTCTCTCCTTTGGTATCTCAGTCCAAATGCCTCATTCCATTATATTTCATCATCAAAAAAAGATGATTATAAATATGGTCTAAATAATATATATAGATTTTAAGTACAGAACAGTGAGTAAAAAAAAATTATGATCTTTCCATGAAAATGTGCATCCTTAGGACCTGCTACTTAGGAAAACAAATTTCCAATTAAATCAAAGGATTTCACAATGTTCTACTCTATTCAGAACAATGGAAAGGGCTTTCACAGGAGACAGCCATTTACTCAGCTCAATTTATCACTTAAAAAATCATTCCTAATACAATCCACACTCAAATTATTGCTTAATGAATCACATCATGCCTTAGCCGTGCTGGCAGAAAGCCCTTTGCAGAAGCAGAGTACATTTCGTCACCTCACATCCCGTTATCACATTGTATCCTTTACATTGTGAAGGATAAGAATGTTAGCCTGGATAAGGCAGAGGAGAGAGATATGCTTTCTCACAGATAATGTAGGCAGTTGCTTATGCGCTTCTCCAAAGAGACACAATGTCGATAGTGTTTTCAAGGGAGCCACCAGAATTGTAATGCGCACACAGTCTTTCCAAAGATGTACAGATAATCATCAAATATTTCATATTTCCTTACATGTCCCCTGGGGTGCATGTACATGGTGGTGAGAGAAGTTCAATAACACACTGTGAAAACAAAACAAAGATCAAAAAAATTACCTTCAGAGCCATACTTTGCTTTTGATCCTAAGAGAAACATGAACCTTGCCTTGCCTAGGATAATAATTCTGCACTTGTGTAAGAACAACCCCATGCAGTGTTAAAGGCTTGAGAAAGAGTAGCCGGAAAGCTGTCTGGTGGAAAGGGACCTGGAGGTGCTTGTTAACAGCTGGCTGAACATGAGTGAACATGTGCCCAGGTGGCCAAGAAGGCCGATGAAATCCTGGCCTGTATCAGCAATGGTGTGGCCAGCAGGACCAGGGCAGTGATTGTCCCCCTGTACTCGGCACTGGTGAGCCTGCGCCTCAAGTCCTGTGTCCAGCTCTGGGCCCTCACTACAAGAAAGGCATTGAGGTGCTGGAGCAGGTCCAGAGAAGAGCAATAACGCTGGTGAAGGGTCTGGAGCACA
>VYZT01026514.1:0-14451 GCA_013400735.1 Pomatostomus ruficeps
GTCTGCCTCTTATTTTTAGCAGCCCTTAGGGCATCACAGGTAAGAAGGGAAGGAAAGAATTTCAGAGAGGTGGTTACATGTGCAGTGGGTGGCAAAGGACTCTCTTCATCCAGCTCTCTGCAGGCCCCTCTGTGATTGCTGTAAACAAGACGCGATGAGGAACAGGAGGAGAGGGATACAGGTCACAGGGGCAGGGATGGAGAAGAGGACATTCTGAGTATAAAACTATGGAGAATGATGGAAACATAAATGTAGAACAGCAAAATGTCCTCAAGAACACGCAAAAGTACCTGCTACCTTCTTGTCTTTCATTGAATATTGTGACAAACCCTCCTACAAGCAAATATTTGGTCAATTTTTAAGCTTTCACATAAGATTTTGAAGTTTAAGATTGTGCACTAGATTTTTACTCTATTCAAACCACCCTGAATTTGGAGAAACTGAGGACAGGTGCTACCTGAAAGCAGAGGAAGGAAGGACAAACTTATGCTTTGTATTACAAACCTTCAGAGCCTACAAATGTTAAATTTGATCTGATCTATTATTGCTTATTCTTTTCTTACAGGTCTCTCTGGTCACTGCTTTCTTTGTGCGGCAAAGGCTAACAAAAAGTTGGGAATCAAGGTAAAATGCATTATTATTCAAGGTTTTTCTTCTTGTGCTGTTAAAAAAGAATTCTATGCAGAGCAAGCTTAAGAGCAGCAGATACCTAAGAAGCTGTCAAATAGCACTGTTAACTATAATAATTTATCCTATAATTTAATGTAGCCCTGACCCCTGTCATAAGTTAATACACCATGAAGAACAGTGTGCAAAAAACATGCTTATTAATGAATTGGAGAAATAATGTGACATTGTTTTTTGCCATTTCCCAGGAAATATCTTAATATTGGAGTTAGCAGAGCCTAGACAATTTTTGCTATGTAATTATGTCTGTCCATATCTTACTAACTTGTGCTGTGATTAAAAGGTTTGTAATATTAATTATGCTATCTGACTCCAATTGTTTGATTCAAGCCAAAAGCAACAGTATGCGGGAACTCTACATCAGGCACTCTTATTTTCTCTATTTTTGCCAGTGAAGTGCCTTAATTTAAAATTCTTTGTATATAAATACTGGCTGCAGATGTGTATATTTACCACTAGCATGATGTAAAATACGTAATTCCTCAGAGAGCAGGCAGTGCCCCAATTATTCTTTTACTAATGATCATCCCTTCTGGTTGCTGAGTGGCACAAGGCCCTAAATCCATTGGAGCTGTTCTGGAATTTCTCTGCATGCAGGCAGGGGATTCACACAAGGATTAACATGCAAGGGGAAAGGCTGTTGGTGCTGGGATTGTGTCCCAGGTGCTGCTGTGTCCTGTTTATTTTCTGTGCCATTCTGGCAGCTCATGCCCCGCCATGGGCCCAGCTGATGTGCTGGGCTTTAATTACCGGGGCAGACTGTTTCTGCAGCCTAGAGAAGCTTTTTGAAAACACCTCTCTGTGGTTTAGAACTAATACTGAAAACCACCAATCCAGCAGTGGGATATTAAATCATTTTCTTTCTGCGCTGTATCTGGTTGCACGTTGATATTAGAAGCATGGAACTCTGCCTAAAAATTCCTGTTGCAGACGAACTATTTCAAAAACAAGGACAGACTCCTTTTACAGCCACACTGGCGCCATACTCTGAGTTTTCCTCAACACTCTTAAATGTCTCTTAAGCTGAGAAGCTTCAGTCAGAAGGGATTTGCGCTAAGACTGCTGGCAGCTGTGGAAAGGCGCAGCTCTAGGACAGTGAGTGTCTCCAGAAAAAGGAGACTCACCCAGCAGACATCCTTCCCAGGGGTTCCTATTGCTGTAGTCTCAGAATGAGTTTGCTCCTCTAAGAAAAAAATATCTGAAGTGTTTCGAGACTGGACATCTAACAGCACTGTGGAGTAGTTACTCTATAAAATGGAGACAATTTTCCATACAACTTCATTTTTCAAAAACTGAGGCCTTAAATTTTGTTTTCTAAGAATCTGATTAAAAAAACCCAACTCTTAGATTCAACAAAATATTTCTTTAGGGTACATAATTTCACTTAGCAATCAAATATTTGGACATCAAAGCCAATGGGATTAGTGGAAAAACCTAATAGTTTCTTTTCTTTTCTTTCTTTTTTTTTTTTTTTTTTTTTTTTTTTTTTTTTTTNATGAGGGATGTTTTTTTTTTTTTTCTTTTTTTTTTTTTCTTTTGGAACTTCCCATAGAAATGGACAGCCCTAAGTGGTTTGTTTTTTTCCCAGATCAATGAAAACTAACAAGTTCTTTCTGATATTGAGTATCTGACCACTTGCTTAACAGTGGACTTGATGGACTAAATTCAGAGCCCTCTTAAAAGGCATTATTTTGTTAGCTTGACCATTTCTTAGGATTTTTTGGACACTTATTTTCCTAGTAATTTTCCTGTAGAAGTGCTGGGTCATTTTACACTCATTAGATTCCTCTGAGATTTTCTAACTTGACTTGTCTACATTGTTCAATAGCAATGAAAGGGTTACCTGTCTGGGTGTCTTTAGGTTTGCACTGTACACAGGGACTTGACATTTTCACACTAATTAAACCAGGCTGCCTCAGTCCCTGTGTACATGTAACTCATATTTAATTCAATGGAATCGTTGAGTGTGCGTTGGTGGAAGAGTTGGGTCCATACTTGTCCTATTGTGAAAATCAGGAAATGTCATATCCAGTGGTATATTTAATTTACCCATAGCCTGACTATGGAAATATTAACGTTTTTGAAATATTTCATTTCAATTAAGTATTTCTATCAAAGAGAGAAGTCTAAAAGATTTCCCTTAATCAAAACTTTCTATAGTTTGGGACTTGACCATATGTAAGAGCACCACCTCCAGTACAGGAATGCTTTTGTTGCCGTTTTTGTTGCTGGCATGCAGTATGAGTCATGCTTATCTGCCCAAGGTATAGGAATTTCTGGTTCATAATATTTCATTGATTTAGTTTCATATTTAAGTACATATTCACTGAAATCCCATGTAGAAATGCATCTTTTTCCCTTTAGTAACACAAAATATGAAGATTTCTGGTGTCTCTGAGGTACTTTTTATTGATTTACAAACCAAAAACCAGGTGCTCTGGCTACCTCTAGACTTAAGGTCAGATTCAAAACATAGTAATTAGAGAATCATGGAATTATTTGAATTGGAAGGGGTCTTAAAGATCTTCTTGTTCCAACTCCACCGCCATGGACAGAGACACCTTCCACTAGACCAGGTTATTCAAAGCCCCATCCAAATTGGCCTTGAACACTCCCAGGGATGGGGTATCCACAAATTCTCTGGGAAACCTGTTCCAGTACCTCACTAGCCTCACAGGGAAGAATTTTATCTTAGGGTCTGAATCTATCCTCTTTCAGTTTAAGCCATTCCCTCTTGCCCTTGTAAAAGGTGCCTCTCCAGCCCTCTTGTGAGCCCCTCTTAGGTGCTGAGAAGTGCTATAAGGTCTCCCCAGAGCCTTCTCTTCTCCAGCTGGAGCCTCAACTCTTAAAGCATGTCTGCACAGGAGATGTGCTGCTGCCCTCTGATCATCCCCTAGACCCATTCCAACAGCTCTGTGTCCTTATGTTGGGAGCTCCAGAGCAGCTTTCCGGATGGGGTCTCATGAGGGTAGCTTCTCCTTTGAATCCTGACCCCGAAGCTCTCAGCTGGCCCCTCAGCCATGCCCAGGTGGAATGCCCTGCACTCCAGAGGGTCATTGGCTTAGAGAGTGGCAACCTCTCCTTGGCTTCCCCACCTTTTCTTTCCAGAGATCCCTGTGTCTTTCTATTCCAACCCCTCAGGGACAGGAGCCATCCCTGCACATCTCCGGGATGCCAATGGGATCACAGCCCTGCAGTCCTGTGCTTTCCTGTCTCACTCCTCTGCCTTATTCCCCATCCTGGCTGCATTTCAGCTGATCAGGCAACCTTCATCTGGCAGAATAACGCTTCTATTCAAGCTTATTTCAAGGTCTACGAGTACAGTTTTTGCCCTGATCAATGGAAGTAAATAAAAACTAGAGAGGAACTAAAGAACCCTCTGCTGATTTCCACTTAAATATAAAAGCATTTAGCAGCTAAACAATCGTAGGGTGTTACGTCTATTCCATCTTGAGACTGCTGTGAGCACTCGGTGGTGTATTCAATTCTTTCCTTAAAGTTTATGGAAATGTTGAACTATGTGTCTTAATATAGTTTCTTATATTTTAGTGAAAAGGCAGCTGTAGATGTCATCATGACTATGGACTTTTATAGTGCTGTAAAAATTCAGTGTCATCATAAATCCATGCTGCTGAAAATGTCGACATTTATGGCAACTTCTACAAGGACATATTTAAAAATTGTATTAAAACTTTATGCAGCAACTTTTATTTAGTTAAAAAAGTAAGATTATAAAGCAAAACATTTACTCTCATTTTAGAACAAAGAGGTGTGACAAATAGTTTATTAAAAAGGGAGAAAAATGAAAAGGCTTTGTAAAGCAGATCAGTCAGATCCTCCAAACACCAGACTCTTGAATCCTATTTATGTGAAAACATGTAATTGAAGCAAAACATTAATATTCACATATATTGTCCTTAGCATAGATTGCTTATGATTACACATATATATAAAGATAAATTAGAACACTACTTTGAGGGCTCAGCATCTTTTTATGTGATTAGCTCTGAAGAATCCTGGTTTTTAGGACCTCTGAAGTAAGTGAGCTTAATTACTGCTGGCAAGAGTAGGCAATAATGGAAATCTGGGTCCTTGTATCTGCTAAAATTTGAGCTGCAATGCTTGCTGCAGCTCTTTGGGAATCTTGCTAAAAGGAACTGCATGGACCCCAAATTAGCATAAACCTGCACGCTGAAACTTCCCATCCAGGGAGAGTTGTTTGAGAAGCTTCTGATCCAGATCTCTTACACTCAGTTAAACCATTGATTTCAGACAGATGATTGCACAGAAAATAGCCAAAAGAAAATGTGGCAGAAATGGGAGAAGGTAAACTGACTTTTGGGTTTGTTTTTTTTTTTTTTCTCACTGATGATATTCAGGCAGTATCAACTAACTTTTCCTGAGTTTCCATGAACTTTCATTGAAGCAGCTTCAGAGACTGATGTACCTCAGAGAACAAAATATATTGAGTATTCCCTCAAAACAGTGACATTTATGTTTCAGCAGAGCTTTGGGGACTAAGTTTAGGGACTGAGCACATTCCTACTGAAATCAGCCAGATAGCCCTATTAATTTCCGTGCAGCAATAGCTGCCACTAATGCAGCAAAGAACTGAATCAAAGACTTGAACTTTTATACTAATGCATAAAGAAGATATGGAATGAATTTTATGACCCCTATGTTCAGATTTGCCTAAATTTTATATATGGGGACAGTCTTTCTCTGAGTTTAATGGCAGTTTTACTTACGCATGTCTACACTTTGCCATGAACAGCTCTCCAGCACCTGTGATTCTGTCCACAGGCTGGTGAAAAAATGCCCCCAAATTAGAGTCTCTCTGAAAGAACAGCTAAATAGTTGCAGTAAAGGAATATAAAAGAGATGACACATATATAGCAAATAGTCTTCTTTCTCAAGGGGTTGCCCACACAGTTGCCTTGCCAATCATTTTGAAGGCTGGGAATGTGGAACAATACTTAGCTGGCTTAATATCAGATATTTTTTATGTGATGTGGAGTAGTAAAGTGCAATGAAGAGGACTTTTTTCTCTTACAGTTGTCAAAATTTCAGATAATTTTTAAGTAAAGGAACAAAAAGACACATGTGCTTGATACAGAAGAAATGCCTTTTTGCATCTAATATATTATAGGAAAGTTCAAAGACAGCTTAACCTTGTAAAAATGTTACCTCTGTAATGCTGCCAAGATCAGTAGCTGTATGAATTATTACTTTGACTAGCGCACATGACTTTTTTTCAGATTTTATCTAACTTATGCGTTCGTTAATTGGTGATTTTCAGATGCTGGTGATTCCATAAATTGATGATTTGTTTCCTCTTTCATTCAAAATCCCGCTTTTAAAAACATCTTTCCTCTTTCTGCCCTCAGAATCATGACATTCAGCTCAGGCGTTATTTGGTGAATATTCCAGATTCAATGCATCCCGAATCAGAATTTATTAGAAAACAATAACAATTATTTTATGTTCAATATCTAACATCAAATATGGGATTATAGTAATGGCCTCTGTTTAGGTTGCTCTTCCCATTGTAGCAAACAGGATGAAATTATTTTCAGAAACAGACCTGGGGTCCACATAGATAAAAATTTCCTTTGCAAGAGTGAACAATATACTTTGAAGTTAAATTTGTAAGAGTAGGTAATTACAATAAATGCCTTTCTTTTCCTTCCTGGTAGAGAGAGATTTTTGGACCATGTTTAAGCTTTCATCTGGTATTCTTTTTATTAGCACGATCTACTGATTCTAGGTACCTTGCTTACCTTGTCCATGGATCCATGTGAATGTTTGGCCTCATATGACAATGGATTTTAAAAGAAACTTTTGCCATTCTTGAAATATCTCACCTGCCTGGGTTTGAAAAATTCACTTCTCCTGCATTTTGAAAATGTCTTTCAGTTGGACAGATGCACCTCTTGCTGAAAGAGAAAGGGCTGCTCAGCTGCATGGTGAGGCACGTAAGGCATCACTCCTATTTTCTCAAAAGCTTCTCCCTTTATTAGTGATATGAAATGCAAAGATATAGAAGCATGTAAACCAATAATAGCTATTCAGTCTAAACTCTAAGGATAACTTACTACAAGCACTGGAGGCTGAGATAGGATGTTGTACTTGCACACATACAGTATATGGAGAACTGTTCTGTTTTATGGAGCAGCAATCATATTTAGTTTAATGTCTTATAAGTCCCATAAAATGACATTAAGAAATTTTGCTATTTGGCTGGTGAACAATCTAAGCAGTGGTGTTAACTCATCATAACACCCTTACTCTGAAAGCTCAAGCCTCATAAAATTTGGGATATAAATATGCCAGCTCAACTAAACGAGATCAGAGATCTTGCATATATCCTTTCATATGGTGGCATCCAAAAATCTACTGTTCACCTAAATCTTTTAGGAATTTCTACCATTTTTAGGCTGCTGGGGAGCCTTAATCTCAAAGAAATCACCCTTTTGCCCTTTTGTTTCTAAACATATCCAGTCACTTAGCAGGTTCTGGACATCACCTCAGTGCTGGCAGATGTGACATGACCTCTGGGAGTCCCATGTCCCTATGAAATGGCAGATAAGAAACAGGAAGTATTCCCAGGTAATCTAAAATGATATCGGATGATTTCTGGAGTGGAGGAGCTAAAGCACAAGGTAACGACAATAACACAATTACATCAGCACATTAATCACTTTTCTCTTCTTTTTAAAGGAACATGTGGGATGTTTGAGAGTCCCTTTAATTTTTCCTTGAAGATTTAAGGCTGACCTGACATAAACTTGAATAGTGTCTGATGATGCTAATCACGAGCTCTGCCAACCCAAAATAACAGCAGCTTGAGTTTAGGATTCTTTTGTATGCTCATTGTTCATCCCTGTTTTGATTTGTGTCCTTCTTCCAATACATTAGGATCTTCCAGGTGGCAGCAGGCAGAGTTACAAATGTTGGACAGCAAGGACACAGATTTTGCTCCTGGCTAGACTGATAACCTATATTTGCCATGTGCAAATGAGCTCTCTAAGCCTGAATGCCCTGGCCTTTCAGTCCTCTACCAAAACTCCATCTGGGCTGTACTTTGTAGTCAAACTCCTCCCATCCTCTTTGTGGTGGTGTTGACTCCATATGGGTCTTCTCTATATTTTTGTGCAGTTTCACAGAAGCTGAGTAGAGATGGTATCCAAGAAACCATTCGCCCATGGTGACAATTTGCCAGAAGCTGATAGTAACCTTCTAGTAAATCTGTGATTTTCTGCAAGGAGAGCTTCTCACTTGGGGACACACACTTAGTTCACCCAAAATATCTTCTTTGTGTTTAATGGAAGCTAAAGGTATGAGATGCAGAGAAGTCAGCTGGGTCTGCTGTGCATCACTTTGCAGTCTGCAGATTGAATTCCTTAATGACACTCTTGTTAAAAGTTCCTGCTGCCAAATACTGTTTGCTTTTGCCTTTGGAACTGTCTGCATTAACAATGAGAGACTCATCTTGAAAGTTATCCACATTTACATGGCTTGTGCCTTTGTGTCTGAAGGGCCTTGAAGTTCCATCTAGATTTTGTTCTCTAAAATTGTTTTTAAGATCACAAAAAATATTTTGGATTAAAATGTTCCATTTGCATGGCAAGTTTTCTTTGGGTGCTACTTAGAAAAAAAGAACATCTGGTTTCAATAAGCTTTATTAGTTTATCAAGAATTCATATTACTTTTAAAATTAGACATATGCAGACTAATTCAGACTAATATTTTAATATCAGCTAAAAGTTCATGGCTTTTCTGGAGGTTTTAAGAGGCTGAGTAACTTTATTCATACGTCTTCTGTAGGGCTTTTTATTAGAAGAAACAAGAGAGAAGAAGTGCTGTTTTCACAGCTTCTATTTCCAGTCCTCATGGCAGTACCAAAAAGTCTCATTTCCAAAGTGTGGAATGTTATCACCCTTTCTTACCTAGAGACCTGCACTAAGTAAATCCCAACTCTACAGTAGTGAGACATTCAGATAAATTTTAAATAAGCCTCTACGCTTCTGGTGATCATTCAAACAGTCTCTCAGTCTTTTGTGGTTCACCCATCACTGGTTAATATCGCATTAAAAACTGACAAACAATGTTGCATTTCCTTGTGACTTGTACAAGCTAGGTAACCTGCCCATTAATTTTCTGCTGCTTCTCACTTAGCATCATTCTCTTCCCATAATAATAAGAGGACTAGAGATTGGATGCAGCTAAAATTAATTTTTTATTAGTAGACAACTGAGACATCATATTTTGTTACCTGGAGGAATAGAAAAGCATTTTGATTATGCACTATGAAAAATTTATTTAATTCATAAAATTGAAATACCTTTATAAGGCAGTAAATTCATCTAAAGTGAGTCAATTTTGTTTCCTCAAAAAATATCCTTTGCTGCAACAAGTGCACTCTACAGGATTTTCTTTTTTACTTCAGTAGAAATTATTTGGTATAAAAGAAGAAAGGGGAGTGATTTCTTTTGCTTCTCTTTTCCAAAAGCATGAAATTTTTTTGGCTTTCAACAGCCAACAATATTGGATAATGGTTTTCCTGGGAATGAAAAATATTTCCATTGAATCACCAAAAGCATTTCCAGTGTTAGTCAGTTCTACCTTCACTGGGAAGAAGATGGTGAGATTTTGGCTTCTGTAATGGTGCTGCACAAGGAAGATGGAATCACAAGCTAGCCACTGTGAAACACTCCTTCTTCAAAGTAAGCGTTTTTCGTATTTTTATCAAAGACAAAGGCACTTGTGATGAAAGATTTAATTCTCTGTTGCTCTGTAGACTCACTGGCACAAGCACAAAGCAGTTGCAACCTGATACTAAATGTGCATTGTATAATTTGCACTCATTTTGCATTTCTGATGAAGGGCAATCTGAAGAAAATTAACCTGGGCTTTATTAAACCACACATACAATTCTTATCTTTGTAGGTGGGAGATAATTGTGTCTTTATGGGTAGTTTTGATACACGCATAGAGCCATGCAAGCAAATTAATGGGGTTTAAGATGCATTTCTAAATGAACTGAACAAAAGCCTTTAAACAGCTTTGATCCCTCATGTCCTCATTACATCAGTTTGAGGCTGTGGAACTGGAGGGGAGGGCTACTGATCATGAGGTTAAGGCCCAAGGGATCTGTCCTTCAGTGGGGCTGTGCGCAGTTGGAACCACGGGGTGAGGTGAAGACAGTTTTCCATCTCCCCAACATCCCTGCGGAGCGCAGGAACACATCCCATATCCCTCAGCAGTGCCCCAGAGGCCATGCTGGGGGAGAATGATGTGCTCTGGTGCCCGGGGAGAGCCTGTGAGCTGTCCAGGAGCTCCCACAGGGTCGGTCCTTGCTCCAGATCTGGCACAGAAAGCACCGTGAGTTCCATACCATCAGCCATGGTGGAACCGGGACTTCCACGTCCAGTTCCTCATCCTCACAGCTGCTGTGGGCTTCTGTTCTCTGTCTCTTACTCATCCTCTTTGTCCTGGTGGTTGGAGGCTGCCTTCAGTCCTGCTTGGAGATGGTCTGAGGGAAGGTAGCCCAGAAGTCCCCACTTTGTTTCAAGAGATCTAGTTATAACATTTTCTCATCAAGGCCAAACATTCTAAGACTCTCTCTGGGAACAATTTCTTGTTATTGTTGGCATTTATTGCCTGATAGTTCCAGTCTTTTACCATCTTGCTGTTTACAAATGGATCAAAAGGCAGTGCAAGTCATTAGAACTAGCAGGGCAAAGTTGCTCGTTTTGGCAAAATCCCGCCTGCTGTCATTTTCTATAGTTAAGACTTTTGCCTGAAGCCTTGAATGTCTCACCCTGACACCAGCCTGCAGTAATTAATCATTAAACAGTGATTGAGGCAGTGGACCCCAGAAAATATCTTCATATTCTACCATATGCTGAAGCCAGCTGCAGCAAGCACTTGGAGAGAAGCAGCACAGAGGAAAACGCTGCCCGACCGTCGCCTGCTGTGAAGTCCAAGCACAAAAAGCCTCTAACGAAGGGCCATGGACAGACTGTTTGCTTGTATTGACCTTCATTACCTGAGATGGTTTAGAAGGCAAAATGTCAGCGTTAATGTGCTAGAATTTTAAGCATTATCGCATTTTAATGACTGTTTCCAGCCTCTCGCATACTCACAATGTGGAACAGAAATGTGGATTAGTGTAAGGAAAGGTTATAACAACAATAACAACAACAATAATGAGGAATGGGCAGATGTGCTTTGCTTAATTTCAGACTCCTCCGGAGCATCTCAGATTTGGAATTAAGAGCCCTTTCCACTCACCCGAGGTTCATGTTTTATTAGGGGCTGGCCCAGTGCCACTTCTGGGCAGTGAGAGGCCACAGCACCCGTGCAGAGCTGGGCAGGAGCTGCCTCCAGCCCTGCTGAGCACGGCTGGCTTGGCAGATCCCTACAGAAATCCTGGGGTCACCAGCAGAGAAGGGAAAGGCAGCGAGCATCCTCTGGATTGTGGAGTTGCCAGAGCCAGGGCGACTTGCAGGCTGCACACCACTATCACGGTTTCAGAAGTGCTGCAAAGCAGAGAATCACAGAATGGTGTGGGTCGGAAGGGAACTCCAAAGATCATCTCATCCCAAGCCCCTGCCACAGGCAGGGTGTTGTGGTTTTAGTAGTGAGGAGGGAGCCATAAAGATGGCTCCCGTGAGAAGTTTCTAGAATTCTTCATCATTTCCAGAAGAGCCAATCTCGGATGGCTCTGAAGATGATGGACATGTCTAGGCCAATTAGAAAAGTTAGTTACGCCTCTGTGACGACATATTTAAAGAAAAGTCAAAACAAAGCGTGCATGCAGCTGCCTTTAGTTAGAGAAATAAGAGGATGTGAGAACATGTGAGGGAACGAGTGAGCTGCTGTCGTGGGTGCTGGCACTTGGCCAGGGTCAAACCACAACACAGGGACACCTTGCATGAGGCCAGGATGCTCAGTAAGACACAGGGGTTTCCCTGAAATCCTGGAGTCACCTTCCACACATTGTCTCCATGGCGTGGTCTGCCCTGCACCTGTTCCACACAAGCAAACAGCCAGCTATGAAAGAGACACCTTTGAAGGGGTGTTCCCTTCAAAAATTCCAGCCTTTGATATTCTGCTCTTTGTTAGAAGGACACAGAATGCTCGTCGTTTATGCTACTGGCATTTCTGCAGACACACTAGGAATGTTTTAAAGGCTGAGAGCCACAGCATTGTTTTACTAACTTGCCTCCAAGCTGCGTGATGGCACCTTCCTTTGTCAGAATGCTGGAAAATGTCTTTTTCTGTCATTCCCATAACTGACTGCTTTGAATGTCTCATCCATCAGTCTTACCTGTGTGGGGTCACATCTTGGCCCCCAAAAACCTCCCCCCAGGAAAAGCCTACCAGACTTTGTGCATCTGCCATAACAGGGACAAGAGTGCTTCTGTTTTGCGGAAAGAAGAGAAACTATTTTATTTTTAAATCGTTCAATAAATGATTAAACAGCATTTTTCTGTGAATGCTTATAGGAATAAGGGTTCAGCTGGACTTCCACTTTATTCCAAAGACCAAGTTCCTTAGAGGATTTTCCATAACATAGTGTGAGCTTCTCTCAGACCAGTCTTTGCCCAGGGCATAAAGTGAATTATGACTCTGGAGAAGGATGAGGTCTAGTTGCATCCAGCCTCTCAGAGGACACTTGAGGAGCCCAAAATCTTCTGCCTTTTTCTTACAGAAAAAAAAAAAAAATAGAAGTTAATCAAGGTGCCTTGAGATATCTCATTTGTCAAACAAGGAACTGTTTTATAAATAGTTCTATTCTGCTACCAGATATGTTTTAATCAGAGTTTAAGAGCAGCTTTATTAGGCAGACATTTGCACTCTGGCGCTTTGGCCCACCTGTCGATTTGTATGATCTCATATTAGAAAGAAAAGTTTAACAGAAGTTTCTTTGTCCCTAAAGTGACTTACACCAACACAAGTGCTCCCCATGCACTTTTTTCCCTGGTGTTTTCAAATTATTGACACTGAGTGTGATTCCCTCATGTTCTTTTTCAGACAGAGGAAAAAAAATTCTAGTTCTCAGCCTGTTCAGCTAAGAACATTTCAACAACATTGCAAAAATTAAGTGAAATACATACATACACATCATATATATTCATACATACAGTGATCCATGCATACTTAAACACACAAGTCTGATCTTTGTGTCTTCAAGTAATTACAGAAAATAATCAGTGGTATACCAACTCTATTTATCAGTTGAATAAAATAAGCTACATAAGATACTAGAAAAGGATTTATGGGGATAAAATCTCATTGTTTCATGCCCAGGATGTGACATTATATTTGCATAGTCAGAGGTCTATTAGTGGCATGCCCTTGTTTATAAGTTTATTAGATTTAAGAGGAGTTTGATAGGAACTGGTGATTTGGGCTATTTTTGCAGCATTTCAATGTTTATAATTGTTGAATTTATGAGTATTTTTAATATAAAACATACGCACACCTATATTTAAATTAACACATATGAATATATGATATTTTATTAAAATATTATCTCATTATGTTATGTATACTTAGAGGCTTATTTTAAATAAGAGGTTTGGGGACTTCTTTCAATTACTATTATTACTGCTATAACAACACCATGTACTGTAATCATGACAAACCCACTGCCATATTAAATACAAAAATGCCTTTGTCTCGAAGTTATTATAGTATGGGAGATAATAGAAGTGATCTGCTTAATGGGAAAAATGGGATTACAACAGGCCCCTACACTGGCTAAGGCTGGGTGTCATCCTCAGGATATCTGCAGTGTATCATGGAGTTTTTCATATGGATTCTGCAAATTCAGACTTTTATCCAAAAATCTGAAAGAAAGCTCTGAGGCAACCACAAATGTTTTCAGGTTACTTCTCCTGAGAACAAGGAGCAGCCTGGAGAGGGGAGTCAGAGGCTCTTTTGTAAAAGCTGCTTGTTGAAAACCAAGGCCGGGGAGGTGCTGTTTGTGCATTTGATGCCTGAATAGAGGCTCCCTAGAACAGGGGCCAGACAAGATCAAGAGAATGAAATGGGTATTTATTGAAAGGGACACCTCAGGCAGTCAAAGCCCTCTCTGGGAGAGGCTACACCCAAGATGGATGACTGGTCACAAGTTTTTTAAACTTTTATAAGTTTTGAACAATTTACATATCAGGGTTAATTCTCTAATTACAATTTCAGGTAATGATGGAATTTACCCCAAGTCTGTCCCCCCTTTTAGAGCTTTAGTTTCCATATTTTGGGGCATGGGACAATGAGATGTCCTTGAGTCCAGGCCTGGAGAGGATTTGTTCTGTCTGACCAGAATGGGAGAACAGGAATTAACAGACTACATGGAGTTTGAGAGTTACACACTAAAGCAGTGCAGGAGCTGAAAAATATAAAATCTAAATCTTAAGGCATCACATTGAGCAGGTAACGGGAGGTCGGCTGTGGAACCTTGCCCGTGGAGGTGCAGCTTTGAACCCTGGGGCTGGAGGGGCAGATGAGCAGAGCTCTCTTTGCAGCACTCGGTGCGGGTATGAACGGCTTTGCCAAGGCAACACCACAGCAATCCAAACAAGGGATAATGAGCACCCGAGGAAGATATTAAGCTGCCTGTTTGGGGAAGGCAGGTCAGATCTTAAAGGTAGAATAAGTATCCAGCTGAGTGAGATTTATCCTGTACCTGAGGAGATTAGCATGAGAACTACCATATTGAAATAACTATCCACTAATTTTTTTTTTTTTTTT
>VYZT01026515.1:0-11515 GCA_013400735.1 Pomatostomus ruficeps
AAAAATCATTATTTAGGACATATGACACAAATGCAGGAAATTACGCTGTTTATTTTTACACTACAAACCACTGAAGTTCAAGTATCAGAGATAAGAATAAATAAATGAATTTAAAATAAAATCTCAAGTGTCACTGAAGTTTTATTACCCTAGGCTTGGAATTATCTCAGATGCCAGACTTCTATATTTCTGTGTCAATATTTCAACACTTTGATCATGCTAAAACTTTAAGAATTTTAATGTAAACCTGTAACTTTATCAAATTCTCTTGTTAGCTCATGTAATTTTTGCTTCTTCTTTAGTTAACTATTCAGAATGTGAGATTTTCAGTATGTAGTTGCATAAAAATGTACTAACATCTCCTCACCCTAATTATGTCAAAATGGGACTTGTTCTATTAAATTTATAGATTTTATATGGGAATCATCTATCCTTTAGAGATGTCCTCTTGTTTCTGTGTTTTAATGGATCCTTCTCATACTTTCAATGAAAATACAGAGCATACAGTTTTTTAGTTTGGTGAATGCAGAGATGAAACCCCCCCTATTGTGGCCAATTTGACACTTCGAGGTTCACTGAACAGCAAATGCTGTTCTCTTCTGTTTCGTGATGGCTGAAAAGCAAATTCTGATTTACTTGGTCTACACAGGAAATTTTAGTCATAAAGTGAGCAGAAGATAAAATGCAGTCAGGTACTGAAGCATTTTGTTCAACAAAGCCAAAAACGCTTTTTAAAAAAACTGTTTTGCAAATATCTTTCAGTAAAACAAAATAACATTTCAGTGAAGAAATGTTTCTGTTTCAAACTTTGGTAGGACTTTTGACATCAAAGTTTACTATTTTCAAGATGTTATCAAAATGTCAAGCTATGGTAAATGACGCTAGGACACCCAATAATTGCAGTGTTTTACTTTTAGCCCTAGCTGTATCAAACATTTATCTTTTGATATCTCTCTGTTGGCTTTTTCTTGTCCAGCCAACACGTTACCATGCATATGTAGGAGCCAGTTGGTGGCCCTGAAGATTTACTAATGTGCTTGCTGTTCCCTTTGCTGTTCTCCCCTGGGTTGTGATATGACAGGTACCTGAGACAGATCTAACAACTTGCTACTCATGGATGGGAAGGAGCTTTGAAAAAATTCCCTGTACCCTTTTCCTCTTTTATTCTCACAGTACAATGAGATGCTAGCTACTTACTTGTTGTCAGTCCTGGTAGAGCAGGACAGTACTGGTAATATAACTAGAAGTCTACTTGTGAGATTTCAAACCCATTTCACAGAGCAGCAGGCTTAGATGATGTCTGGTCTCCATCTAAAATGAAATGAATCTCCTAAACTTTTGGATAGTTTTGGTCATTGTGAATATAAATGTGCTGTAGTCAACCAGTTAATATCCTACTTAAACTAAGTTTACTTAATAAAAAACCCTCTAATTATATACAGCTGTATACCATTAATATTTTTGTACAGAGTGCTTTGCATACAGGAAGATATAAAGTAAATGAACAAGACATGATCTAAGACAATACATAACTGTTTCCTTAGCTTCAAAAATGCATTTATTGATTTTGTTTTCACATGGTCAGAATAATACAAACATTTGTCAGCTGCATCCTTTAGCACTCAGCCTATGCATAGCCATTAAAAGTTACCCTTATAGATCCCCCACAAATAAAAACCTGTTGCAGTACATACCATTATGTCCCTTCTTCAGATGTACAAATAAATATAGTCTTCACAGAGCAGTGTTAGCAATGTTTGAATACTTCAGTTGCCATTGGTAGCAATAGGCACGATAATACTTTTGGGATGAATTATGTATTAATTGTTTTGTTGAAAAATGGAGATGAACTTTATTTATGGCTGGGTTTCTCTAAAAGGGTTACAAGGGTTGCTCTTCTATTGTGCGCACCAGTTTTTCAAATCAATATTTATACATTTTCTGCAATGCTAATGCAACCCTATCCATTTGTTAAAATAAACAATAAAACCTGACCTATTTACAGTGCTCTATATATGTTATACCAGCTACTCTGTAAACATCACTGTAGAGAATTAACACTATGGATTCAGAGGTGTAATTTATCAAATATGCAATCTGAAAATTTAAGATCCTGTTCTATGGTCCTTTCATGTATGTAGCTCTCTGAAGTGATGTGGAGATCTGTATGAGAATGGGTTACAGGACTGCATGAGATAATTATTCTCCACCAAAATTTGGAAACTTACTGGAAACTTGAAGATCCAGACTTAGTTTCAAGGATCAGGTCACTTTCTCTGCTAACGTCTGGAAAAAGTAGACCTTTTGAATCCAAATTTATACCTTCTGAAGATATAATTCATGTCTCTGAGAATATATCTCCATTCTAAATTGCTAGATTTCTTAATACTCTTCCCATCACTCCTCAACTTTGACCCTGCAGAATCACTACCTACTGAAAGGAGAGGAGGTTTCAGCCCACATGGCTCATTCATCTTTAAATCTTTCCTTCGATCTTCTTTCCTTTTTAAAACCAGGAGTGCTGACAACTGCACTGAGTGTTAGCTGAGTGAGTAGCCTTAATTTATCTTATTAGAATCTGAGCCCCAACCACCAACCTCATTTCACCTCAGACCTTTTCCCCACATTTATTAAAAATGACTTATGTTCTTCTCAGACAATTTGCATAGAAAAGATATGTCAAGTACTTAAGTGCGACAGATCCTGAATTCAATAAACCCATATCAAAATTTTCACTATCTCATAATATTAAAAATTAATTTTAGCTCTATAATGAGAAAAGTCCTTATATTATAAATAAGAACTGTAAGTAGCTATATTGTGAAATTTCATTTTGCACAATGTGAGACTACATAGGTGCATAACACTGAGATTGACTGATTCTTCCATTGTGTTTTGTTGCAAAATAACAGAAATTGCCCTGACCACAATTAAATCTAGAATAGATTTTGATTGATATATTTGTAATAACAGATTCAGTGTTTGAAATTTTTTTACCAGGACCAGTTACAACTTTAAAAATAGGTACATAACCGTCTCATAGGACATGAATTTAGTATCTCCTCATCCTTAAAGGAAGTTTAAATATGTAATTTAAAAAAAAAAAAAAACTGTGTAATTTTATACCAGTAGAACATAAACAGATGTATTCCTCTTTGTTAACATCAATGGCAGTCTCACTTCAACATGTAGTGTTGGTTTATATTCTCCAGGGATTGTCTTTAAGGAAGGTAAAACTGGCAAATGAAACACACTTAAGAGAATCCAAAAGTAGATGTTTAAGGTCAAGAATATCTTTATGACAGGCAAGACTCAGCTTCACCCCACTTAACTTCAGTTCCCGCAAGTTGTTCTAGGGTAGTTCTCCCACTTTCTTGTACATAGAAATCAAGTGGGTATGCCTGGACAGAGTTTCATCTTTCATAATATCAGTGTCAAAGTTACACGGATAGATTGACTCAGATGCTTGAGTCTTCCCACTGCCTGTCAGAGAGTACAAACAGACGTTTTATACTGGTTATATCAGCTTAAGATAACTAAAATTAAGTGATGAATCCAGCTCCTAAACCACTTGAATATTGAAAGCACTGGAGCTTTAGGCTTTTACTATTAGAGAAATTAGAGGAACCATGCTCTCTCTCACTGATGGAACACTAACCAGTAATGCAAGAATGGACTAAAGATGACTAGTCAAACATACAATATTTACATTATAATAGTCCAAGTCTATAAGTACAGACTTGACTGATCTCATCTACAGACCAGATTTAGTTCTAAGGTCAACAAGCAGAGCTCCCTGATAGTCCAGAAGATGCTGGCTGAGGAATAGCAAGAAGTAGCCCCAGTCTTGCAGTAACACCATCTTTTATGGGCTAAACCAGTAACAGACTAAAAAAGGCAGATTCAAGGTAAGACTGATACTGAAGGAGCAATCTTGCTTAAAGATATTAAACATCCCTATTTCTTTGATAAACAAAGGCCACTAATAAGGACTTGATGAAAAGCAAGGAGATTTTGTATGTATACAGGCATACATTCTCTTGTAAATGAATGAAAAATTATTTTTTTTTTCTTCTTGAATATTAAATATGTTACTTAAGGAAAACCCACTATCCTCAGATGTAAGTAGCTTTGTTGCCAAAATTTTGAAAGTATGAGGCAAATAAACAACAAAACCAAATTTTAATAGTCTCTTTAGTTCTCATTGCTCTTGTCAGTTTTACTTTTTTTTTTTTTTTCCCAAGATAACATTCAACCTTCTGGCTAGAGTTAAATTTAAAGATGCATTTGAGATTAGTTATTAGGAAAGTAAAGTGCTTAACCTATTTGAACTGATTGCTGATAAAAAGCCTTTCAATATCACTTAGTATGCACTCTAAACACTCGACGGGCAGAAGATACAAGTGCTCCCTCACTAGAATGAGAAGAGGCTGGCTATGCTCTGAAGTTGCTGTCCCACAGGCTACAGCTGACAAGATCCCTGTATTATCTATTCTGCAAGTAGAGCACTCATCGTTGCAGGAGCTATCACTGTTACTTCCCCCATATCATATTTAAGGACCCTGCTTAAGACATCCACTTCTTCCTTGAATTCAAATGTGACATTGAAAGCAGTCATTTGTATTCACGATTAACATAGCTGAAATACAGAAAGGTAAATGATTTGTAGTGTTTGCCAACAGAACCATTTTGTGATTTGTTGAGAGCTAACAATGTCATCAGATTTTGTACCCCTATTTGTAAAACATATATATATAAATATATATATACACGCACATATGTCATTAGCCAAATTTGGAATAGTCTCATGAAAGAAAAGAAAACCCACAAAAAAGTATGTACATAGAAAGTGGAGGAAAAGAATCACAAGAGTATCCAGCAGCCTTTACACTTTCTGTGATGGGAATTCTCTAGTTCTAGAAAATGGAATTCTCTAGTTCTAGAAAATGGAATTATGGTTAAGATATATTTAATAATACCATTCTCAGAATAGTTTCTGACAAACAACTGAATAAGGGTAAATCAAAGGGTAGGGTGGTCTGTATTATTCAGGACTTTCTATTACATTTATGGTCCTTGCTGGTCTTTTCCAACCATTTGAATTAACACAGAAATACAGATGTGTCTAGGCAAATAAAATTATGTACAAAACAATCTCAAAAATGAAATACTCTGTCTCACAGTTTCTCTAAAGGCAGTTGTAAAGAACACTTATCTGAAATGCTATTTAGCCATCTGAAATATGTTTTTATCAATGGAATTGCTCAAAAATTAAAAAAACCCTGATGAATCATTGTGTGTAAGTCTAGAGTTCATAATTTTTGCTTTATTTGATATGTTCTATAAAAATGTTGAATGTATGACAAGTTTAGTTTTCATCACTAATCAGTATTCCAACCCTTTTTTTGAGAATTGTTGCACTTTTTATTTTCCTTATATTTTTCTTCTACTTTCCTCCCTCTATTCCTGTGAAGTGTTTTTTGTTTCTTTAATATGTTTTGTCACTTAGAAAATGGAAAACTTTGAAAACTAGAAGGGTCAAAATAATGTGAAACCAAAAGTGAAAAAAAAGAATATTCAGTTTCTCTAAAAAACAGAAAAGCCTCAAAAATTTATAATTGGGCCAAAAGTCTGTTTTTTAAATACCTATTCATTTTACTCTTCAGCCTGCGGACATAATTTTTTTAGACATGATTCCTTTTTTTTTTGGTAAGAATTTTGACACCATGTCAGAATAGATAGTTAAAAGTATTAAAAGAAAGAAATTCCCATGCCAATGATTTTAAATTTGCAAATTGTATCATATTGCTTACACACATGAATGTAAAGCTGGCAACTGAAAACTGGAAATACCTTTGTGTAGATTAACGTGAAATTAACATTGACCATGTCTTAGAGCTCAAAACAGGCAGTTCTAAAAATTTATTCAGTTTTCCTTTACAGATGTGAAGTGCAGTGCAATCTGCCTTATGTACAGATGAGAAAGTGCACGGAGCCAGGCACAGGTAGCTTTCGCAGCTGGGAAAACCAGCAGGAAGCCAGAACATGGACCCACGTGCTGCCACCCTGCAAGACTCAGGCTGCTTGTGCTGTGCCACCTCTACTCCGGGTACCCAGACAGGCCGGGAGTGTGGCCACAGCTGTGTCCTTGCCAAGCTCCCCAGCGCTGCTCCAGGGATTTTAAGTTGATGTTGGCTTTTGGCATTAACTGTACAGCAATCTAAAATCCCACAGCTTTGGAAGGGGAACACTTCATCTAGGATAGCGGGCTGCACCTATTTCCCACCACCTCCTCCACCCTCTTCAGTGGCAGCGCTAACCCTTGTGGTGGTGGGGAGGAGCAGGTGGCAGCTATCTAATGTCTGGCTATGGAACCACATGGACACATTTTTCCTGCATGCAGACACCCCAGGGTCTTCTGCATTTAGCACAGGCCCATCTGCTGCTCTCTGCTGCACATGCTGTAGAGGATACTAGTGCTTAAAGAAATGGGCAGTAAAACTGTGGCACACATACCTGGGACCAAAGCATCAGCTCACATAAAGTTAGGGGGGCTGTGCTCTTACTCAAAAATTTCAGGGTCTGTCCCAGGTTATGAACATAGTTTTGAACTATGCTAGAATTGAAGGACTTAAAGTTATTATTTAATTTATATTTTGATGATTTTCTTGGGGATGTATTGTATATTCAGGCACCATGCTGTTCTCTCTGAGGCTTGTTTTGGAAAAATTTCAGATATAAACTCTGTATTTCTCTCCTTCTCTACATGACTAAACAAAATAGACCAATGACATGGAGGGAAAATTTTTCCAGGTATGCTTCAAATGTGGTACTAAAAATATAGAAAAACTACATTCAGCTATTACATTATATTAGTATGTTACTCTGATCAGTTTAGGCTTAAATAAGACAGAAATCAAAGACCAGTATTTAAGTTAGCCTCAAATATTCTGGGTCACGATCCTACCCTTGTGGAATTGAACACTGATTTTAGCTAGCCTTGGATTGCTTTTCAGAAAACTACCTCATTGTGAAGCCTTCATCTCCTTAACCATATCCACAATCTCCTAAGAACAGATATGTGGGAAGAATCACACTCTGTCACTTGTGAAAAGACAAAATGTGTGTGTGTTTATACATAAATGTGAAAGTACCAAATCCAATACAATTTCAGCAAATAGAAATGACATCTTTCTACTTTCCTGACTTTTTTAATAACACTAAACTGAGCAGATGATACTGTTCTAGAAGTTCTGAAGGTCACAGACTCACCCTTGATATCATATATCATGTAGAAGAAAATGTGAAATAGGCAACCATGTATTAAATATTAGATTTCCCATAAGAGGAAACTTTTTCAGCTGATCTGTTGCTATGTCTTTAATGAATATTTTTCCATTTCTTTAATCTAGAAATTTATTGCATTTGAGATACTCTTTCTTTCTTTTTTCTTTCTTTCTTTCTTTCTTTTTCTTTTCTTTCTTTTTCTTTCTTTCTTTCTTTCCTTTCTTTCTTTCTTTCTTTCTTTCTCTCTCATTATTTTTCTCTGTCTTTCTTTCTTTCTTTCCTTTCTTTCTTTCTTTCTCATTATTTTTCTCTTTCTTTCTTTCTTTCTTTCTTTCTTTCTTTCTTTCTTTCTTTCTTTCTTTTCTTTCTTTCTTTCTTTCTTTCTTTCTTTCTTTCTTTCTTTCTTTCTCATTTTCTCTCTTCCTCTCTCTTTCCTTCTCTCTTTTTCTTTCTTATTTTTTTCCATTGGAGGAATAATTGCAGTTCTTTTCAAATCTCCTAGGAAATTTTTCAGCTGTGTAAAGTTATAACAAGATGTGACATCCAGTCCTAGCTAATCAGTGTTCAACACAGACCCACTACTGCAGTGCAGGGGGTGGCACTTTCAATTTGCCCGTGACACTGACCAGGTTTTTGAGGAACAGTGAGTGAAGGGAGAAAATAGCATAAAAATGCTTAAATTTTTATAGAAAAGGTATAACTTTGTAAGAAAGCACTATCATAAATTCAAAAAAAGTATATCTTAATGATACACTTAGAGTAAATCATTTGCCTTGAGAGACAGGAGGTCTCTGGTGACCTGTATGGCAGCCACAAGAGACTACCAGGCTAGCTACTTTCAGCTAAATGTACTCTCATATTAATATTTTAAAATGCCATAATGCCTCTCTGAAAACCTCAGAGGACAGATACATCAATTTGCAAGGTCTTCACTCCAGGAAATAGAAACAGGGATAATCTGCCATTAAAAGAAATAGTTCATTATGCCTGCTTCTTGGGAGCACATAAACTATGTCCCTCACATACTTATGTTGCAAATCCTCACTTTAATGTGAAGGGAAACACCATGCCCCAGAGCTTTATTGTCCCACTGTTTATTAGTACAAAAAGGTTTCTTGTGGTATGAAATCTTAAGCTTGTTGCAGTAATCAATCAGCTTCAAAGAGTCTCTTCCCTAAGCCAGAATCATTACAAATAAATCAATTAAACATAAAATTTCTATTTTCAGGAGGATCACAATACAGAAAACCAGAAGTGAATCAGTGCACCATAGTTAGAGAAACAGATTTTACTAGGTTGAACTCTCTCTCTTTTTTCTTTTTTCTTTGTTTTGTTTTGTTGCAAAGAGAAGGAGGTTTATTTTTTTATTCCAATTAAATCTAGAGTATTGACCTCTTTAGTGTCTATATCAATATGAGAGATTTATATATTTATGAGAAAAATAACAACTACTAGTTAATTTATCTAGATGTAGAAAGTAACAAGAGATTAATTTGCATTGCTGTGGCTATTAAGGACAGAAAATCAGAAAGGAATAAAATGAAATTAAATGTATGAATAAAAAATATATTTTATTGGTTTATCTGCTCGAGGAAGTACCAGATATTAGGACATACATGATTTTTTTTTACCTCAAGGATTTTTGGCTTATTGATATTCAGATATGTTCCTAAGGTTTCCCATGGCATGAAACAAAAATCAACAGTGGCACTATTACTCATTGTAATGTATTGTATTGTATTGCATTGTATTCTGTTTACCAGTTTAATAATATTATCATCTTTCTTCAGTGTGTGAAGTGGCTGCTCACTAAAATGTCTAGATTAGCTGGATTTTAATTTTTTGGGAAAGGGAAGGGTGTGTGGCTCTTTATAAACACGTACATACTGGTTATGTTTATTTTCATCAAGGACATGTCAAAGAAGGAGCCTTTTTTGTCTTGATATTGGCAGTGATGTTCTGGTCCTGAAATACCTGATGATCTTAAGTTTCAAATTTCATATGGTTGTATACTGATCGCTAATCGCAAAATACTTTTGATGTATATTCGACCTGTCAGTGTTCTGAGGACAAAAGGTGATTTCAAGTGAAATAGACCTGCTGCCTTTGAGCTGCTTCTGCTGTGCAGGTTGGAAGCTGTTTTGTACAGAATTCAGAAAAAGACAGCAGAGAGAAGACGGTCTTTGATGGAAACGCTCCCCTGCATAGCTACAGCCAGTTGTTATTTCTGACACACAGAAATCTTGTGGATAAAGCAGATGCATGGCCATATATGGCTGCTGGGCATAGTCCTGTTTTTCTGTGTACACAACCTGAGATTTGCTAAGTAGGGCCTCAGGTCTGATTTATAACAACTATTAGTGATTACAACAGAACTGTGCTCCAAAAACTAGGCTGAAGACTTGCTAAAGGCTTGCTGAATCAGGTGTCTAAATAAATCGATCATTTTTGTTTGACTTGCAGTTTAGACTTGGTTTTGACAATTTTCTCCAGGAATAAATTTTAAAAAAGTATTTTGTTTTGGATCACCTCAAACAAAATTGTCATGTTTATTTACTGCACTGATGTCAAATATTTTGTTCCAATAAACCAGCCAACTGTACTTCTTGTCTGAATATCTAGTTTTAAGGAAATTTTGACCTGAACACAGAGGCTGAGTTCCTTGAAGAGTACATCTTCCACTGCATAAAGCAGCTTTCTCCTGAAAAATGATGCATTATCAACACACAACAATGGTGGTGCAACACGGAAGACATCCCTTGACTTGATGGCAAGAGGGAAAAAAACTGATTCAATTGCAGTGTTTATTCATGGCTTTTAACAGGCTTTCCTAGTTTTCAATAATAATTACCCTTACCTTCCAAAGGTAATTTTTAAGCCTACATAAATCTAAACAATTTTGTAGTGGTGTTTTCACCTGCTATAGGTGGAGCTCAGGATGTGTAGGTACATCAGTCAAACCATTCAGTTAATTCCTAATGCTATGTAGAATGAATCAGTATCAGAGAAACAGTTCCTAAAGTTCTTAATTTTTCACTTTGTTTCCAAGCAAGGTAATCTCCAGAAAAATTGCATTCTGCCTGTAGTAAAATGAAAACTCAGATTAGCAATATCACCTGGATATTAGGCCCAAACTGAGTTTGCAGCATTCTTACTTTTTTAATCTCTTACAGACATCTTTCAGAGAAACAGAGAAGAATGGATCCACTCCAAATAAATTCTAAGACTATATAGTCTTGCAGAGAGGGGGAACTGTTTAGATAGTGTAGCTATGATCTTATAAAGATTTTAAGTAAGAAAAAGTTCCTGGATAGAAAGCAATGAAAAGTATTTCTTGTCTCCTTTAGTCCTGATGGACATTTGTTGGAGAAAATCAGTATAGTTCTAATGATGAAGATCATCATCCCTGCAGAATTCAGTACCAAGAACTACAGCAGTAAAAGCTGCTGGCCTTAGTCTGCTGGAAAGGAGATTTCCTAGAGCCAGGAAGTCAGGCCGGAATGCATGAATTTATATTCTCCAGTTGAATCCCCCCCAGAGAATAATGTTCATGCCCTACCATCTTACATTTCAGAACAAGATCTTCAGAACGGCTGGGGAATTTCCATCCTTGAAAATTTGAAGTCTGGATTATAAAAATCCTAAACATTTTGGACTAAACTCAGTATTGACTATGTTTTAGGCTGCAGGTTGGACCAGGTGCCCTCCCAAGGTCCATTCCAGACTGAAAGTTTTTGTGATTTTACAGCTCTATCACCTGCTCCAAAAGAAGGACAAAGCACACAGAGGTATTTCAGGAATTATCAGAGAAGTGGAGCTCCTGCTAGCATTTCTACTTTTTATAATGCTGTTTTGCTGATCCTGGCAAGACAGTGGATAAAATATATTGCTATGAATAAAAAAAAATTGCTGTGAATTAACACAATTAATCAATTAATTAATTAGTTCTATAATGACGAAGAGTAGAAACAAAGAAAGATGAGACAATATTTGTGCAAAATGTATGTGCCAGGTAAAGAGCAAAAAATATTCAATCTTCTTACAGCTACCACAATTTATCAGTTTACATGTATATATATATCCATAATTACAATGCTGTAAAATGGCAGCTCTGAAAATAGCTGGCCGCAGAGGGCCTTCTAGGCCAGCAATGCCAAAGAATTAGTTTGCACTGAGATATGAAATTAAGGTTTTGTTCCAAGGTAAAAGGAGAATAAAATAACATAGT